>JARFIW010000780.1:5930000-6215000 GCA_036346225.1 Platerodrilus igneus | reverse complement strand
TTTATACTGTTTAATGTGAGCATATTATATTAACCAAGTTAAGTACAAGTTTAGCAATGCAGACATAACATTTTAGTCGATTAACCTATTAAGAAAATTACTACTTTCTATAACTTTAACAAAAATCCAGTTCATGGTCGTATGAAAAAGAAACCAATTTATTTAATTTTTAAGTAGCTATAAAAATTCCAAACCAAACTATTTTAGATTAGATTTATTTGCTTGGGAAAATACGAAACTTAAAATTCAGTTTTAAATTAGCCCTCACAATTTAAAACACTATTCGATTTTATAAAAAAAGTCCTAAAACAGGTATAATTAAATATTTTATAGTTCTTTTGCGGAGGTTAACAAAAAAGGATTTCTCAATTTTTATTGATAAAACAAATAGCACACTGTTTCTGACAGAGTTTAACTGCAAATATTTAAGTTGTCGCATAAATTTCTTTCTACAAAAGGCGTTACGAAAAAGTCTATTCAATGGCTAAATTTTTCATTGTTCTACTGTTTTATTACTGTTGGAAAAAGGAACTGCCTTCTTTTCAAAAATGTATAGATTATTGCAATCGAGTTAGAAAATTAGAATTATTTAGTTTTAAAGGATGATAATTCTTATATCTTAAGCGTTTAAAAGTTATGCAGTGGGACTCCTATGTGTTCAAAATAAATTTAGTAGAACATAATTATTGAATCATAGAATATCAAATACAGCTGGTTTCTCTAAATTTCAAGTCTGATGTATGTAAATGTAAAAATTAACTCCTTATAAGATTCAAATGCACCAGAAAGTTCGTAAAAGAAATTTTCATTTAGACGGGGGATATAATAAACATAATTGTCAAATATGAAGGTCTGAAAATCCAAGGATAATTGAAAAATACGAAAGAGATTCGTTAAAACTAAAAGTTTGGTGTCATCTTCCTGCAAAAAATATATTGTAACGCGGCGTCGCCTAGCCTACCTTTGACCAGGTCAATACAGCTAAACGTAAACGAAGCACCTGAACACTAAACATGTAATTGAGAGCTGCTCAGTGGCGTCACATCTTCAGATGGACTTATAATTGATAGTTTACAAGAGGTTGTATTTAAGAACTTTATCAAGCTTACAATAGGAACGTTCTAGATGTTATTCGCATAACTCTAGTACATACGTAGAATAATACACAAATATTGATTATGTATCTGAATTTCCGTTAAGGGGTTTAACTTTAGCTATAACTCAAGCTTTGATTATAATAATGAAATATATTTGTAGTAACATACTGTTAAAACAAACTGCTCTATGTGATATAAATTATTGTAGTGATCGATATAAATTTAATTACAGTGCCTCTACATAAATTAATTATAGTGGTTCAGTAGTAGTTAAGATAATAGCATTATAGCTTTTAAGATGTTAATATTTGTACTGTTAAGGATTAGCTGAAAGTAAATTGTAGTGAACGCTTTAGGAATTTCACTGCAGCTACGAGGATTTGAAAAGGCTTGTGCAATCAGTTGATAATAAAGACCTGTTGCCATTGCAAAAAAGTTTTCGTTACAATATATTTTCAAATTTTTTAAAAGCTAGAAAACCGTAAAATTTAACGATTAAATAATGTTCTCAGTCACCAGAGTTTTCAATACAATATGTAAAAAAGAATTATTAATTATATATAAATTGCCGTTAAGGAATTTTAGTTTACTTCTAATTCAAGCTTTGATTAAAATACTAATTTTATTTGAGCTATAAAGTCGTGATATGAAATAAATTAGTGGCAACATACTGTTAAAAAATTGCTGTATGTGATATAAATGATTCTAGTGATCGATATAAATTAACACTTAGTGCTGCCATAATTTAGTTGTATTGCTTCGATAGGAATTAAGAACATAACATTGTACCTTTAAGAAGTTAGTATTTGTACTGTTAGCGATTAGCTGGAAATAAAATGTAGTGAGTGCTTTAAGAATTTCACTGTAGCCTCAAGTATTTCACAAAGCTTGTGTAATCGTTTGATGATAAAAGAATGTTGTTTTGCAAAAAAGGTTTCGTTGCAATATATTTTAAAATTTTTTTGAAAAATTTAACGATTGAATAATGGTCCCAGCTACCAGAGTTTTCAATGCAATGTTTAAAAAAAAGAATTGCTGTTGAGGAGTTTTAATTTAGTTCTAATTCAAGCATTTCTTATACTTCTAGTTTTATTTGAGTTATAAAGTCGTAATATGAAATAAATTAGTGGGAACATACTGTTAAAATAAATTGCTCTATGTGATAGAAATTATAGTACTGATCAATATAAATTAATTACAGTGCTTCTACATAAATTAATTATAGTGCTTCAGTAGCAGCAAATTTGTCCTGTTAGCGACTAGCGGGAAATAAATTGTCGTGAGTGCTTTAATTTCACCGTAGCTACAGTATTTGAAAAGACATATGATCAGTTGATAATAAAGGACTTTTGTTTTGCAAAAGCGTTTTTGTTACAATATATGTTCAATTTTATTTTGAAAAGCTATAAACCTTAAAATTTAACGATTGAATAATAGTCCCAGTCACCAAGATCTTCAATACAATGTGCAAAAAAAGAATTATTGATTATGTATATAAGTTGCAGTTAAGGAGTTTTAGTTTAGTTCTAATTCAAGCTTTATATATAATACTAGTTTTATTTGAGACAAAGTCGTGATATGAAATAAATTAGTGGCAACATACTACTAAGAAAATTGTTCTATGCGATATAAATGATTGTAGTGATATAAATTAATTATATTGCTTCGATAGCAATTAAGAAGATAACATTGCACTTTTAAGAAGTTAGTATTTATACTGTTAGCAACTACCTGCAAATAAATTGTCGTGAGCGTTTTAAAAATTTCACTGTAACTACAAGTATTTTACAAGGTTTGCGTAATCACTTGATAATAAAGGACTGTTGTTTTGCAAAAGAGTTTTCGTTACAATATTTTCAATTTTCTTTTGAAAGGCTAAAAATCTTAAAATTTAACGGTTGAATAATGGTCTCTGTCACCAGAGTTCACAATACAATGTGTAACAAAGAAATCTCTGTACAGAAATAAAACATACTCAGTTAGAACAGGGAAGTATTATATACTTTGTTTGGTTTCAGCAAGTTGGTGCTCCGCCACACTAAAATTCTGTTACATAATCATTTAGAAATGGGTGGTGTAAAAGGACGAGATCAGCTGGACAGGCAACTCATCAGATTTGGCAACTCTACTTCTAAATATGGGCTTTTATCAAGGACAGATACTACAACCCTCTCAGAAACTCGAACAACTGCGATGTAACATAGATCAAACATTTAAAGAAGTTACCCCTAAAATTTCTGTCACCAATTATTATCTTAGTTATAAAAATTTATTGTAACAATGACGTCGAACAATATAGAATTGAAAAAGGTAAATCTTTAAGTGAAGAGTGACACCATTGACAACTACAAGGGTCCAGTATAATACGAAGACTCAGAAAGGTCTACCGATTTAGGGTATAATGCGGAAGCTTTATAGTTCAATATATAAACCGTACGATAAGACAGTTAAGGCAGGTGGATAATTAGTCCTTATAATATGAACCAACTTGCTAATCGAATAGTGAAATTACATACGTTCATTATCTATATAGATTAAGATAGAATAGTTAGTGTTTGTGTAGATTTAGTAATAAATATAGTATAATCACCATATTAAGAAATTAGTGCAGTAAATATTGTAACACCTATTATCAGTGACCTCTGTAGCGGTATTTACGTTTCCTAAAAATTAGCAATAAATAATTATGAATAATTATACTTGTATTGCACAGAATAAAGAACTGTAAATTGAAGGTATAAACCAAGGTGAATAACATTGCAACATCTTAAGGATTTTTATTGATAGGTAGCTAATTTACCTATTAAAAATACCATATTTTATTAAAATTAGATATTCATTTTACAATATTTTGAAAAAGGAAAATGAAAGCTAGAAAATCAAGATTGCAGATAAGTTATCTTATCTAAAAGCTAAAAGAAAATATGAGACCCCTCATGCCTGCTTAGGGCATTAGTTATGCTACGGAAGTAGCATCTTCCAACTTAGCACTATAAGATCCACCTAATGTACTCTTATCCAAACTAACTGAGAATCTAAAAGCTGTATTAGCTAAAGATTTAAAAATCACAGACCACAGTAACATTCAATCTATAAAATGTTCTTCAGAAAGTGTATACGTTCACGTTACTTTAGATATATCTCAGACGAAGAAAAAGAATTTCATTTTATATGGATACAATAAATATGGGCGTACCCTGTATCTTTAGTTTATACAAATAGTTAACGTTTATTACGCATGACATTTAAAATTTTTGTTTCTACAAAGGTAATTCAGATAAGAAGATATAACACTATTTCTTTTAAATATATTATTAACGTAATAATTCACGAAAATGTCATTTCAAAACCGCAAAAGAAAACATAAATGATACAAGACGCTACGTATGCGTTTCTCATGAAAAAATAATTTACAAAAGACAGTTGTCGTCCGTCCCGACCATCAAGGATATTCAATTAATACCATATAGCAACAAAAATACAAATTACATACAACGTTCGTGACTTTTGCGTAATTAACCTGACAATAACCTTTTATTTAACATTGATAAAAAGTAATTCGTTGTTGGAACGCAACTTTGAATGCGGTTAGCATGCATTTCAAGAAGGGAGAAATGCTATATAATGACAACCCGCAATAGCGAAAAAAGTTGAAAGTAACACAGCTTCAAAATGTGAGTATAGATTCACCGCAGAGGAAAAACACGCATTTTATTTAACTAGATTTACAAGTGTTTCAATCACGGGTTCGTTGATTTAACGTCGTGACGGTCGTGCATAGGGGGTTAGGAATTTGAGAGTTCACCCCACAAATATTTTGGATTTTATTTTGTTACGGGGACTGTTGCTATCTGCAAAAAATTGAATACTAGTGTTTCTATAAGTCCTTAAATTTTAAAGTGGAATTGGAAATTAAATTGTGAGTAAAGTTGAACTTTTTTGTTTGATTTATAATTATATACATGTGAATTTTAAATGTAGGTTGTAATCAGTTTGTATTCATGTAGTAGGAAATTAACAGAACGTAAAGGCAATTATTTTATTGGACTATGAATCAGACACGGAACTAGTTTTGGTTGAATTTAAGCGTTACTTCGGAAAACGAGGTTTGGAGCATTGTGCAGTATTAAGAGATATGTACATATTGACTTTAAATGTAAGCTTATTGGTGGGATTTAGTGTTAGTTAAAGAGTAAAATTTTGCATTTTTTAATGGAATGATAAACGGAAAAGTTGAAATTTAACAGTTTTCTATGTATTGTTATAAAGGGCATTTCCAGAAATAGGATTTAAAATGTCATGTATATTAATATTGAAAACTGGAACAATGATATGGTTGGTGATTTAATGTTTTTCTTCTAAGGTTTGCTTTTTTTTTGTAATACCTAGCCAGTTTGTTGTTAGGAAATTAGTTTTTTTTAAGGAAAGTATATTTGGTTTGACATTGCAATGATGTAATCTTAATAGAATTTAGGTTGAATCTTATTTCAACTTATTTATGAACTAGGTAAAAATAGATAAATTTGTGAATAAATTTCCGCCACCCCAGTGATGGTGCCGTATTTGGAAAGGCACCATATTTAAAAAATTTCTTTGATATAACAAAATTTAACGAGTATTTTTAAGGCATTGTAGAGAAAGGTAAAGTATGACGTGATGAGATTTAGGAAATCAAAAGCAAAGGAGACCTATTCGGAATAACCATCTTCCGTTTACGGAAAATATCAAAGGGAATGCAGAGACAAGACAGTTTGGCGCTCTTTCATTATGACAACCAGAAAAAGCCTTTCAAGATAAGTGGTAATTGTAAAGTAGTTTTGTATATCAGCCATTTCAAATGTTTTATTTTCTTTAAGTATTTTTATTATTTTTTTCCGTAAGAACCCACTCTCGCACCACTGTAATTAGCCTGTGCATCCTTAAAAATGTTACAGAGTGCTTGCCCTCCTTCAGGGTAAATCTAACTTAACGTATCCCTCGTTTTACCGTAACAAAATTAATAAGAGCAAGCCAGAAAATGTATCAACCCAAATTGATGGCCGCCCATCGGAAGAAGATGAGACCGTAGCTGATTTATCGCAGACAACTGAGACAAACCAAAATGCAGAAATTCTGCCAGAGGCAACAAAGATTTGGACTTTAGGTTAAATTTAGAGGTTCCAAAAACGGCAGCAACGGCGTAAGTACTGGTTTTTATACTGCTATATTTAGCGGTAAGATTTGCTGATATTTTATGATATTTTGCTAATAAATAAATACTTCAGATATGTTTCTAACATTCAATTTCAAGATTATACACTCGAATTGTAATGGCTTAATATATTATTTACCCAGAAATTCAACTTTTACTAGCAAAGTATTCCCCAATATGTGTGTGCCTGCAGGGACCTCGGTTAAGACCAGAAAACGCATTTTCTCTCAGGCAAGATAATATCCTAGGACGTGACTCAACAACTGATAGGGCTAGCAGAGGCATAACAATTTTACTTCGGAAAAGTAACGAACGAGAACAAACGAGAACATCGGCATTGGTAATTCTGTTACCTGTTCAAGTCTATATGTAACATCTACTTATCCATATTTGACTGGAATACAAGACATTTGGAAAGTGTATTATGCCAAAAAGAGCAATAAAGTCACACAGTCTCCCTGTGTGGATCAAAATCAACTGACTCCTGAAGGAAAACGATCAAAGAGTTCTTGTTAAGAGATGAAGCCATGCTTTGACTAAAAACAAGAAACTTAAACATGAGAAGTAGAAATCCCCATTCTAATGACCTGGCAATATGCTCTCCATTCCTGTACAGTAATTTTGAGAGGAATATACTTGATCATACCTACAATAGTGATCACTATTCGGTTATTCTATTGAAAAAATTCATCCATGGACGAGTAGCACAATCGAACAAGATGAAATCTAGAATGAGCCGAATAGCATGCGTACTTTAGCGCAATCATTGTTCTGGAAAATCATAGAATGTGGACGAATCGATGACATATTTAAACAAGTGCATTCTACATGCAGCCAACATAGCGAGCCCAATTACATCAGGTAAGTTAAAAAAGTCGATACCCTGGTGAACACAAGCTATAGGGTAGTCAATAGAACAGGAAAAGATGGACTTAAAATTTTTTAAAAAACATCATGTGGTAAAATATGATTTTGGTTTAAAATAGCTGGCGCGATAGCTCAAAAAACCACAAAAGAAGCAAAAAGGTGCTGGTGGAAAAGCTATGTGGCTGGACTAAAACCTTCTACATCAGTGCATGAACTATAGAAGAAATTTCAAAACGTTAGGAGCAACAACGGATATACTCAATTTGCCCATCTAAGCATAGAGAACAAAGTTGTAACGAATGAGAAAAGCATCGCTAATACGTCGGCGAAAACGTTTGAAGGAAATAACAGTTCTGACAATTACAACTTCAACTTCTAATCGACCAAAGATCCGCATGATCACAAGATAATAAACTGTACCGATAGCAAGGATGAAGTTTATAATAAATTAAATAGAGCATTTTTACCAGCAAAGAATTCCACTAAAAGAAAATAAAATATCAGCACTAATGTAGAAACAAAAGTTACTAAATATGTACAACATGATATGGAACACACATACATGCCCAAATTAGTGGAGAAACATAATCATTTTACCACACTGTAAGGTCGGTGAGAATTATTTAAATCCGGAAAATTACAGACCAACTTCACTAATAAGCCTGATTGGTTAACTATTGGAACATATGGTAAGCGTTACACTGTGAATCGCAGTGCCGATTTCGTAAAGAACGCAGCATCATCGATCAGCTTGTGAGAAATAAATGCGCTGCTAGAAAAGGGTTTCAGGAAAGCAACCGCATCATGGTCATATTCTTCGACTTGGAAAAAAGCGTACGAAATGACCCGGTAAGAAGGAATATTAATAAAACTTCAAAGATATGGTGTAAAAGGTAAATTACCATTGTTCACAAAAGCGTTCTTGGAAAAACGCACCTTCCAAATTCGCATCTAAACTACGGATTCAGTCCAATAATTCCGGAAAACAGTATACCATAAAAATTTGCTCTTAGCTGTACTTTGCTTGCTATCGATGTGGATAAAATGGCTAAAAAATATATCATGGGATTCATTCATAAATGTTTATATGTGGACGACCTGCGGATCTTTACGTTTACCAAAACAATAGGACTGTGTAAGCTAACACCTCAAACATCTATAGATACGATCGCAACTTCAGCTACAAAAATGGGTTTTCATTTCTCATAGACAAGAGCACGTGTAGTTAATTTCTCTCGAAAGCGAACTCCACGTAACACTCCAAAACTTACCTTTTATAACAAATCAATATAGTACAAAAATCAAACGTGGTTTTTTGGATTAATATAATACAAGCTCAGGTACAAACCATATATTGTGGAACTGAAGAAGGACTATGCAAAAACTAAACGTTGAACAATACATTAGCAATATAAATTGGTATTCAGACAAGGAAATAATATTGAAAGTAGATATTCACTCAAGAATGTACTATGCATGACGATTTATTCTTCAGCTAGCGAGAACTCTTTAAAACTGGAGCCAATTCAAAACGCACCCTTAGACATGCACTAGGAGCGTTTAGAACAAGCTGAATTACAAGTTTACAGTGCAAAGCAAGTATCGAACCTTTACATATAAGACGCATTACAAAAATGACGAACTATGTCGCTAAAATACTATCTAACCTACAAGCAACCACTAAAGCACGTCTTTCATAACCAAACACTTACGAACCTAGAAATTTTCATCATGTTCTCACCTTTTATAATCGTTTTAATAAGTATTGTAATGTATTAGAACTCGGCCTCCAATACTGTGATAGCAGCCCACATTGTTTTCTATCGTGGAACACGAGAAGTATCATTTGAACAAGACTCGACCTAGACAACACGCAGAAAGAATTTACAAAAACAAGTTTTGCCAATATATGCAAAGACTACCAAGCAACTGAAATCGTCGTATTGTAAAGAAAACGCTACTTGTCTTTATTTCCAAAGTGATTATATAAGCATTTTCAAAAACTCGTAGTTACAATGGAATTTGCTAAAAGCTCTCACACCAATTTATTCTCAGCTAATCGCCAACAGTACATGCATTATCTTCTAAAACTACGATACTATCTTCTTAATTACTTATTATCGAAGAATCCATAATTGATTACCCAAGCATTAATTATTAATTTATATACAAAGCACTATAATTAATTTATATGGAATGGCACGATTTATATCAATATTAATTGATATGACACCTTTCAATATAAACTAGAATATGTTGTTATCAAAGCTTCAATAAGAACTCATACCAAAGCTTCAATTAGAACGAACTGATAAAATTATCCCAGCCATGCTACAAAACGGATCAAACCTTCTGCTGAGCTGGAGCTGCAGAGTTTCGAGGGCTAGTTTGGCCTTCCAATATATTCCGCTCAGTTGGAGGTTAACTAGCATAGCCTTTATTGCTAAACCTGGTCGTACGGACCACTCAAATCTTACAGGCCCATCAGTCAGTCTTATGTCTTTTCTTCTTAAGACGATGGAAAAACTGATTGACAGGCTTATCAGGGTGAGTGTTTTGGCAACTAGCCCATTACACCCGAACGAGTTTGCTTTTAGAGCACGACTTTCAACAGAGTCAGCTATTCATCACCTGGTTTCCATGATCGAAAAAACTCTAGCTAACAAAGAAATCCTTCTATATGCCCTTTTGGACATGGAGGGATCCTTTGATAATACATCATCCAGCACCATCTCGACGATCACCAGATCAGTTGGGATGGAAGAAACTTGCTGCAGGTGGATAGACTGCATGTTAGGTGCAAGGGTGGCAGTCACAGAACTGCTTGAAGTTACCATGGCGGTCCGGGTCACCAAGGGATGTCCGCATGGGGGAGTCTTGTCTCCCCTGTTGTGGAACCTAGTCATAGACGGACTGTTGTGGGAACTGAGCAGAGAATGGTTTACCCGGCTAGGATATGCTGATAATTTGGCCGTCTTAGTGGAGGGTAAATACAATAGTATTATCAGGGACCGAATGCAAGAAGCCCTGAAAATAGTAGAGATGTGGGCAACTGGGGAAGGCCTTAGAGTCAACCCCCAAAAGTCCACTTTAGTACCTTGGACAAGGCTTGGACTATACAGGCTTAAGAACATTCAGTCTAGGATTATTGAAGAGACGAAGCATACGAGATTGCTTCGGAGAAATTGGGGGCATCTGTTCGAGATGCGTTCGGACCAAATGACTCCCCAACATCCGCCGGATACACGCTTCAAGACTGTTACCCAGGATGTGGAGTGGGAAAAATGAAGGGTAGATTACCTGCGGTCAGCATGGTCTAGTACACGGATGGCTCTAAGGATGAAAGCGGGTCCGGATCTGGACTCTTTAGGGAGAGACCGGAAGTACGTTTAAGTGTTCCCATTGGGGTAAACGCTACCATTTTCAAACGCAAATACACGCCATACTGCATAGTGTGCGGGAAAGTATAAGAGGTGCCTTTATTAAAAGATATATCTGTATTGTGTCTGACAGTCAGGCGGCACTCAAGGCTCTAATAAGTAAGAAAGTGTCATCAAGACGTATGGGAATGTATTGAGGCACTTAATGAACTGGCACAGCAGACCTCTGTTACTTTACAGTGGATGCCAGGCCATCAAGGACTCAAGGGTAATGAAATTGTAGACAAACTTGCAAGACAGGGGGCGCAAGGGCCATTTATCGGTTCCGAACCTGCCTTGGGAGTCACAAAAGCTGCCATCCGTAGCTATATTAGGGAATGGATGTGCAACCAACACCTACAAGACTGGCAGAACAGACCAGGACTAACACATAGCAAGGCGTTGGTAAAGAAGCCTAGCAACAACAGAACCCAGGAATTGCTTTGTTTACGCAGGGAACAGCTCAGAATCACGGTGGGGTTCCTGACAGTACACACTTCTGTCAAGATTCACCCCCAGAGGATGCACAAATATAACGTAGACCTCGAATGCAGAATTTGCTTAGAGGAGCCGGAGACTGCAATCCATGTACTATGCAGATGCGAGGCGTTGGGTAGAGCGAGACAGGGCCTATTCGGCCGACCAAAGTTAGACCCAAGAGAAGTACATACCCTTTCATCGAGGGACCTGAACGCTATAATCCGGGGTGCAGGTTTTGCAGACTGAGTATGATACTTAACCAGGGTCAGCATAATAAGCCTTTTAAGCTGTAGTGCGGCGGAGCCGTTTGGCAGGCGCACCCGCCAGGGGGAGTGGTGTTAGTGGGTATGCCCCAAGGGAAGTCCCACACTTGGGCTATATAAGCTTTCCACTCCACTGGGTTCGGCTAACCATAAAAAAAATACTTATTATCGAAGAATCCATAATTGATTACCCAAGCAGTAATTATTAATTTATATACGAAGCACTATAATTAATTTATATTGGATGGCGCGATTTATATCAATAGTAATTGATATCATATCTTTTAAAGCTATAAACTAGAATATATTGTAATCAAAGCTCCAATAAGAATTCATATCAAAGCTTTAATTAGAACTTACTCCCAATATTCATGATGGCAATTTATATACATTTCAATCGTTCGAGAGCATACCAGAAATAATATTCTGAGACTTCCTATTGTAATTTAGATAACTCTTAAATGCAAAACCCTTGTACCTGCCAATTAAGTCCATCTGCAAGGCCTGTCAATCGTCTTTTGTGTACAAACGCTTCGTTTGCATTCTAATGTAATTACTCTGATCACAGGCAGACTGATCGGCACTACAGTATAATCCAAAATGAGAGAGCAGATAAGGCAGCAAAAGGTGCACCAAGCTTGGTCTCTCAACAAATATCTCTAACAATATTTGATGATTATAAGCACGATATAAAATCTGGCAAACTACGCGAGATAATAACAACTCAAAATTAAGAACTGTAAAACTTTTTGCCCACAAATGGAGCTCGCAAACCCAACTCATCGGAAGAGAGCAAAGTAATATATTTCGACTAAGAATCGGCGACACTAACATTACAACTATACATGTGTTGACCTCTGCACAACAACTTTTTTGTAAAGTATGATGACAATCACTAAATGTTGAACACCTCCTAACACAA
This sequence comes from Platerodrilus igneus, assembly GCA_036346225.1. Lineage (NCBI taxonomy): Eukaryota > Metazoa > Arthropoda > Insecta > Coleoptera > Lycidae > Platerodrilus > Platerodrilus igneus. Next base: position 6,202,761 of record JARFIW010000780.1, on the reverse strand, counting down.
TGTAACACATTTACAAACCAACGAATAAGAAATTCAATCCCCAACGACCTAGCAAAGGTATTTCAAAATGGACAAGGAACTTCTACAAGACTGATTACATACCTAAAAGAAACAAGGCTGTATAGAAAAATAAAATACAGAATAAAATGTAAGTGCTGTGTCATAGTATTTAAAAAAAACGTGTTGAAGTTTATCTGTGACCCTTGGCGAATGACCTCAGCTGTCGAAGCCGCATTTAAAAAAATAATGGATATTTCGATAAGAATAGAAGTTGTTTAGATTTTGTGTGACTTTATTTAATAGGTTTGTTATCGTAGAAATTATACCACATCTAAAAAGAACAGTTTACGATAATTTTTATATTGAAGAATTCCTGGAATGTCTCGTCTCAATTACGCGAGAGGAAAGTGCACATGTTTTTATTTTGGTCTTAAAAATAACTTTTACGTGAAGTAGGTTGAAATCTACCTGGATATTTGTCCAACATAACAACAGCATTCACAATTGAAGCGAGGCACTTCATATATAATCCATTCGCTTTAACTTTAGGATGACGTCACAACTGGATAAAATGCTACTTTGTCAATGTTAGTTTAAACACTATATTTATTGAAAGATATACGAATACTTACATTAGCAAGAGGAATTGGTGGCAACACCGTACAGAACTATAATTTTCATCGTGATAAATGACAGTACCTTCAAGAGCAATTCTAACTAGGTATTCATTTGCATACAGTTGCTAACACTTCATTACTACATTTGACATCATCCTAAGTTAAAACGAATGGACGTTACTAAACTAAAATGTTGTAGTTGTAGAGTACGATATTTCACTTCAGAAAAATCTTTAATCATCAATATATTTCCATAGCAATTTTCCACCTCATGTTCCGCAGTGCGTTCTTGTTTCATACTTTTAGTGACCATCCTGTCTCAAGCGTTTTCTTTATCCTGTATCCCAAATATCATTAGATGTTCCCATTAATAAATTATTCAAAATATTGTATCGTTCATTATCATCCAGTAATCGTTTAAAGTTTTCTCTCTAAATTCTAAGGACGTGCTTATCTTCATTTCCACCAACCTAAACCAAATTTTCGCATTGCTTTGTAGAACTGATCCATCAGTTTTCATTTTATGTTTCTCAAAACTAAGGGTCGCTACATTAACTTTTAAATTATTTAAAAATATTTTGAGTTGATTTCCCAACCCTATAAAATTTTGAAAATTGGCATAAAGTGTAATACGATACGTTACGTTAACGTTACATTTAGTAAAAGAAATATTATTTAAACTTGAATGAACTAACTTGTTTTTGAAGCACCTTGTAGAATCTTAATGCCATGTAAAATAGTGTTTAGCAACAAAGACTTGCAATGAAATCCGCATTCTTATTCGAATTAAACTGAAACCCACAGAGCTAGTCGTTTTATTTCTGTAAATACATTGCAGATCTTGAATAACGGGATGCAAATTATTTTAAACCAACAGAATGTAAACAAATCAATTATAACCATCAAATTTATAGTGGAAGTATGGCATGTTTTAAGATGCTTTCAGAATTATAAAAAACTCATTAATATGTACCCCAAATATGAGCTTTAGGAAGTTGATTTGATAAATTCCATGCAATATGACATAGTTTTAATAGACATTGTTGCAATTATCCTAAAGTGAACTACAGAAATAACACTTTACTACAATGCAATCAATCAGACGTTGAGCCATGAGAATACAAACGTATAGGGTTTCGATGATGTAATACTTTTATACATTAGACTACAATGTGTGCAATTATATGATTTCAGATCAAGAACTAAAATATACACCTATGTAAATTACACAGTATAACGCGTGCTTCCCATGCAAAATTGTGCAATAATATGAAAAACACCCAACATACAAAGTAGAAGGGGAATTAAAAGAATACATCCAGTTAAGATTGATTCAGTCATATGGAACCCAGTTATCTGAAAACATTAAAAACTGTAGCGACATGCGGTAATAGAATAGAGGCGGGGGAGTAGTTTCGGGTTGGGGTTGAAAGACGTGAGCTGGTATATGGGAACGGGATAGAAGGTACAGAAGCTTCAAGAAAATTGTGTGGCAATTCCTGAAGAAAATAGGCGACAAGCGACAGACAGACGAAATACCTCGGCAAGGAGCAGGGTATGTTCAATGCGTAAGTGTCGCCGATTTAATGTCGAAAAACCGTTTTGAAACTAAGGGGTACAAATCTCTCCATTAAATTGGAACTTTGTGTCATGTAGCGGAGTCGGGCAACTGCTATGTTTGGATTTTTATTACATGATTATGAAAAATCCTGATGGTGGCCTCAAAGTTTTTAATTGAAAAGTGAGTACCTTTATTGTTGTAAAAACAATATTACGAATTTTTAAATGTTAATTGCGTGTTTTGGCAATTAAGTAAAATAATTATTTGGCTGTATAATTAACGATTTAAGATGCAACAGTCATTATTGAAATTTAAGGTATTAAAGGTATTACATTTAAAGTATTTTGGAAAGGACAATGTGATAGCGCAAAGTTGGTATTGAATTGTTTTTTTTTGGGCATTGCTAATAATTTGGGATTTACTAATGTCATCATTAAATGGGAAAGCAGGAAAATTTAGAGTGATGAATAGTTTGTTGATAGCTTAGAGTTAGATTTTTTAAAATTGTCTTTTAGGATATTTTTATTTTTATTTTAGCAACCCTGACCAGATTATCGCGTAAGATTTACTTTTAGGAAAGGATTTATATGTGTATTAAACTTTATTTATTTTAATAGAGGTTAATTTAGCTGGATTTTTATTTCAATTATTTAGGAAATGGGTAGTCAGAAATTTGTAAAGAATATCCAACTACCCAGTGATAGTCGTATCTGGAAGGGGTATTTTATTTTGACACAGAAATTTGATTATGACCAATTTTAGGATACCAAAGCAAGGCAGTTCTATGTAGAATAACTGTCTTCCACATAAAAAGGACATAGCAAGTCTTGCAGTGACAGACTATTTGGCGCTCCTCGATTTTGACCGAGATAAGACCTTTCAGGGTAAATGTTAGCGTAATGTAGAATTTTGCATGTAAAGCCTTGATAATTATTAATTTTGTATTTCTTTGTTTTTCTTTATTTTCTTTTTTTGTTTATTCATAAGAACCCACTTCCGCCCCACTGCAGTTAGCCGACGCACCCTTTTAATATTACTGGGTTCCCGCTCCTTCAAGACAAATCAAAATTTAAATTATGTTAATGCTTATTTCACCTGTAATAAAAGGAACAACATTACTTTAAATCATCTGTTTCTCTCTTCATAACTTCATTATTTGATAGTGTTATACTTTGTTTTACATCACTAAGTTTCTGCCTCGTGTTTTGTTTACTTTCCTCCACAGTTTCCTTCTTCACCTCCGTTATACTTGAATTAACTAATTCCTGAACCTCTTCTCTAAGTTCAATTCTTGTATTCAACTCATTTTCTTGCAGATTTTTTACGGTAATATCAACATCGTCCAACCTCGTGTTTATTTCTATTTCTACTTTCGTCATACTCTACTTAACCACTTCCTGTACTTTATATTTCGTGAAAAATGTAGAATAATCTAGTCTATCATTTGTTTATTTCAATTCCTGTAATAATTTCTGCTGATGGTGTTCTAATTCCCCTATTAATGTTTGATTTAACGCTTCCAGATTTTGTTTTGATCCTTCCTGATGTTTTATTAGAGGTTCATCATGTTCCGCATAATTGGTTCTGCTCCTACTTTCTCCTTCCATTGTAGCAAGTTTTCCAAAAAAATTTATAAACAAAATAAAAAAATGGTTAAACCTAATCTAACTGATTTACGCCCCTAATCTTGACCTTTTTAAAAATTAAGTCTAAATGTTGAATCAAGTGACTTTAGTTGAATCACCAATAATATCGCGAAGATTATATACCCTAGCATTGTGAAGTTCGGGCTAATGACATTGGATTTTTAAACTCCAGAGTTGGGTCAATAATTTTTATCTTGTGTGCTAAAATGGAGTCACTTTCGTGGAATAGTGCCCCTTTAGTTGGGTCACCATAAATTATCTACTGTGATATTGAAGTAAACTTCCCTATACAACAGGCTCTCCAGTTCTCAATGCTTTACTTCACAAAAACTTCACGACGGGATAATTTCTTGAACAAAATTATACATGACCTTCCCTGCACAAAGCCAAATAAACCAATTTTCAACAAATTCAATCTCCGCAGCAGTGGCGTAACTACGATTTTTGGGCCCCCCCGCAAAAATTTTAAAGTGGGCTCTCTTTAAAATGTATTACTTTTACTGGCTTATATTTAGCCATATTTTTAAATTATAGTACATGTAGAGAAGGAAGCAGTATAGAATTAAATACATATACTATATTAATCAAGTGCTTTATTAATTATAAAACCAAATTACATAAATTCAAACTTATAAGTTAATTAATATTAAATCTACATATTTATACGCCGCACAAAATTATTTACACCTAAAAATTTGATACAGTAAAAACCTATGAGCTAGCAGACATTCCAAATCAAATTCAAAATTTTGTTTTTCTTGCATGTTTTGCTGCAAACGCGTTTATTGTATCCTCTATATTCATATTTTTGGCAGTGTCATGTTCTACTGCTAAGAGGATAAATCGTCTAATCTATCTTGTGAAGTGCGGTTCCTAAGATAATTTTTAATAATTTTTAATTTTGAGAAAGATCTCTCCGCACTTGCAACGCTAACGGGTAAAGTTAGGTATAACATTAAGGCTGTTATGGTGTTTGGAAAACTGCTAGAACCTGTAGATTTGGAAAGTACTAGATATTCTAAAATTGTAAGATACCGTTAACATTTTTAATTCATCACAAATAAGTCTATTATTTTTGAGTGTAGTAAGTTCTATACCTATAGCATCATTTAAATCTTTGTAGTAAAATTTTTGCAATTGTTTTGCCTTAGATAAAATATCGTCTGCAGTTAAATTCAAAAATACATTAGGTTCTAAGAAATTAAACTTTTCGTTTACATGAAAAAGCGATTTAAAACGATTCGACAGCTGTGAAATTATAATATCCATTACGCGATAAAATACATTTATTTTAAATTTAAATTCTTCATCATTAAATCGATAATCATTGGATAATTCATCGTAATGCTTTTTATTTTTGGTTGCCTTTTTTATAAATTCCGGTTTAATATTCCATTGCCCTGCAACTTTCGCTGCTTCCTCCTTGATGTTGGAATAGTTATTTCTTGTTTCCTTGAAAAATTTTAAAGTTTTTGTAATAAGAGAGTTATCTGATTAATATTCGCCTTTTCACTCTGAGCAGTTTGTGAGAGCTTGTTAAGCTCTTCTAGAATTTGACTTAAAAAACACTTAAAAAATAAAATTAAAATTATCCATGCTAGTTAATATTTGCTTTGCGTCATTTCGTTCATCTATTTTTTTGATATCATAATAATTTTATTAAGAGACATTACTATATCTTTATACCGAATTCTTATGGCAGCTAAAGATTTTACTCGATCCGCCCAACGTGTCGGATTTAAGCGTTTCAATTGTGTGAAATTTTCTTTAAAAACAGAAAGCCAATTCCATCTTACTATACTATTAGCAAAAATGTATATATGTTTTCTAAAAGTAGAAAAACGATTCTATTTCTTTTATACCTTTAACGGCATCATTTATGACTAGATTTAAGTTATGGGCACTACAGTGCATATATAAGGCTGCAGGCTCTATGTTTAAAATTCTCTTTGCACGCCAGAATACGTACCGCTCATAACGTTAGCTCCATCGTAGCCCTGCCCTCTACATTTATTTATATCTAATTGCATGTTGGTTAAATTGCTTAATATAGTATTACATAGTCCTTCAGCAGATTGGGACTCTACTTTTGTAAAACCCACAAAAGTTTCACAAATATCTATTTTGGTTACCTCTCCCAAGCTGTCTTTTTAAAATCAATATATCTTACAATTTTACTTAATTGATCAATCTTAGTTATATCCTGTGTAGTGTCTATTATGATTGAGAAAAAGGAGCGGATCTAATTTTATTTAATAAAATATTTTTAAGTGTGCGCTTAAAGTATTAATAATATCGTTTTGAATTTTTGGGGAAAGATATTTAATTGAACCTTTGGGTCGTTCAAGCACTTTTGTAATATAGGATCATAGTTACTAATTAAATGAACTAAACTTAAGAAATTACCGTTGTAACTGTCTTTTGAATCAGAAAAACTTTCTCTATGTCCTCGAAATGACAGCATGCGCTGGGATAGTGTTAAAGTAACATTGAAAAGTCTGTGTAAAACATTTTCCAAAATTCAGTTTCTTGTTTTAATAGTAGAGTATCTTTCTTATCTATGGTATAATTTTTTCCACATATCGTAAATAAAACAACAAGTTAAATGAGATTGAGCAAGCAAATGCTCTTTAATTTTTTGATAAACCCTGCCAATCATTAATTCCGGTCGTCCAACTTGACCTTACTGAAGCAAACAGCCAACATGGTTGACAATAAACACAATTTTTAATTTAGAATAACACAACCACCCATTTGAATTGTGTGGTAAGTTTAACGTATTGCTTTTATTTTCGCTTGCAGTTATTAAGTAATAATAGTGAACTGAAAACTTCTATTTTTATTATCTTTAGGAAACGCACCATCTGGTCTACACAATCCGTAATTAATTATTTCTTTTCTTAAATTGTCATGTTGTAAAACATTGATTTTTAAAAATGTGCAAAATCGGTTGGATATTCTTTCGTCAGATCCATAGATAGTTCATTAAGTGAAAAGTACTACTCACATTTACCTCTGTAATTGTAGTGGTATCTAGTTCCAAATTTCTATCGCGGCCGTCATTATGTGATGTACTTGCGCCCTGGGTGAGAGTTTTAAAATTGTTGACGACTGCTGTTCGTCTGTAGCGGAACTAGTAGATGCTACTGTCGAAAGCCCAATTTCTTTCATAGATTGTTCTTGTTTTTCGGACTCTTTAGAAGTAAAAAGGAACTTATTTTTGGAATCTTGCTCTTTGATTCTTCCAATAGTTTCCTTTTTCGTTTTTTGCAGCGCCGCTTGTAGTGCTCATTGTATATTATTTCCTGCAATTTTGAATGAAATTAATTATAATGTAATTAGATAAGTAATAATTATTTAAAAGCCTTTTAAATTACAAATAACACATACATACTTTGCTTTAAATGCTTTAATTAACAAAATATAAATGATTTTTATTGAATGCTTAAAGATTTATTTATATGTATTTCTCAGCGCGACTTCAACTATGATCAAATCAATAGTAGTTTAATAAAAATAGATATAAATACTTACGTTTAAATATGAAAGACCTCCTGTAATACGAACACAACACTATTGAGTAAAACGTACTGGAATGCTTTTTACTTCCTTTCCGTTATATATAATGCAGCTAATGCAAATACGTTGCAACCAGCTGACTAGAAACCACAAAATGAATTTCTTTCTAGTATTATATTTCTAGAAAGCGAAGGTTACTAAGCTACCTGCCATCCTGTGAATCTGTACTGTACAGACAATAGCCCTTTTATTCCTATTTAAAATCCCACAAACCAAACTAACCCTACTATACGTCGTTTAATAATGCTTTACCACTTTATACAACTTATCACTTAAGAATAATATAGACATCTTTGTTATTAAAGTTTACAGTCTCTTTCATCTGTTTATTAACCCTTACAAAATAGGACAGAACGGATAGAAAGAAGAAAGGATGCAGGCTGCAGGTGGTGTTCAGTATTTATCTTAATTATTATTTCTTGTATTTCAGCAGTTCCTAGTAGTAACATCAAGAAAACGTTCGTTAACCTGCGGCAATATTTTCTTGACCGTTTCTTACCTGCCAAATACGTTGAAGATGAATAAGTTGAGTTTATTATCGTTTGGGCCTTCTTGCACTTGGGGCCCCCCCGCATAGCGGTGGCTGGCAGGGGTGTAGTTACGCCACTGCTCCGCAGAACTAGCTTTCATACATTTTAGTTTAAGTTGCTTAAAAATTTACCAAGATACAAACATATTATTTACAAACATGCTTTACGAAAATACACAATTATCCCAAAAATGAAGCTCACTATAGTCACGTAACTTAGACCAATATAAACGTTTCAGTTCATAACACAACTTTGCATTCGTCGAGCGCTTTGATTATATAATGTTGTAAAAAGACACAGTCTTGATCAAGGGCTAAATTCCAACTATTAACAATTAATTATAAAAAAGTAAATTTTTATTAAGAACGCTTGGTCTATGAAAGTACGGTTTACATCTGTTAAATGGATGGACATTTTATGCATTTCTTTCATTCATTTATCATTGAAAATTATTAATAAGACGCATTTATTCAAACTAAAACTTGCATCCATGTTGGAAAGTTACGCAATTGTAAAATATTATGAGGCATACATTCTTCGTACAAAACCAACATTTGCAGTGATAACGGCGATATCAAAATAAATGTTATTTACATAGATAAACATACGGTGCGATTAGAAATTAACAAAAAATTAAAATTATAGGAATTTACATATGATAATGACGTTGATCTAGCACAAATCAAAGCGCTCAACAAATCGAATGGAATCTTTTGTTATGAACGAAGAAGTTTCCGATTGGTCATGGTGTATGCGCATCTTAACAAGTTTTAATACATGGCTTAGAATGAAATTTCCTGAAACAACTAGTTTTATAATCGGAATTAAATGTTATATATTGTAACGCATCTAGTGACTAAAAGTTTTAATAACAGGCGAGTTATCACCAGGAGGCTCGTGTCCACACACAGAAATAAAAACAAATCTTATGAGGAACATTTAATCACATTAACTACACGCATACTTAAAGTTAAGAAAGATTGTATTCAATGATACAATTACAAGGTTTATTAAGCCCTAAAATAAGTACAGGTACAGTGTCCAACGATAAAAATCCAAGCAGAACATCGATGATGACAGTAGTTGAATTGATAAAGTTGAGATGCTTATGAAATGCAAAATAAAATAGTTAAATTAAAATTTAGGGTCGAAAACATCTGTAAAATGTCTGTATATATTTGTTAGTTATAGTATTTTTAGAAGTAGTTTTAGAATTATTATATAGGAAATGAAGCTTAAATTATGTTTATCATGATGACAGATATCAATCATGTTTTCAATGCTAAGATTTGCAAATGCAAACAACTTTGGTGTTTTTCTATAAATGATGGCAATTATATTTGAGTGTAAAATACCGAATTAAGGTAGTTTTGAAGTAGTGTGTTTAGAGAATAACCAAAACCTGTACTTTAATATTTAAGAGTGCTTGAAAAAAATGGATTTAAGTACCTAGGTGATAAGTTTGTTTATGAATTAATGTATAAAAAGAATAAAATAAATAAGAGGTCGTTCTATCAAGCTCTGTAGTTTTAATTTAAATGGTTTCCTAAAATTATAAGAGTGAATAAGTTGCAAGTATTTAAAAGGCCAAAGAGCATACTACAGTTTATTTAAAAAGGAGAAACGCAGTACCTCAGAATTAATTTAAAAAGATAATGACAAAGCGGAACCATAGTCATTATAGGAGCATCCAGGTATTTCGACGCAGCACTAGTAACCACGAAGCAGGACCCACACATATAAACAAGCCGGCAGTAGGACATGCAGTCAACCCCAAGCAAAGAGAGCTTTCACAACACCGTGAACCGTATTTCAGGGACAGGATCGTATAAAAAGGAGTATCCACCATTTATTTACATACATTTCGTTATAGTAGTAATTCAATTCTAAAACATTTCATGAGACTAAAGCACAATATTTATTCCATAGATTACTTACATCAATTGGCATTCCATGAGCATTTAACATCACGGCGAGGAGGCCCCCATCAGTTGGAACAAATATCAGGTACCAAATTCCATTAAAAGTAAAAACTTTTTCTTGTTTGATAAATTGCATCATTGAATAAATAAAAAGTATAAGCGATCCTCTAACCATTTTAGTTTTGAGTATTGCGGTAACGTCACAACCTGTAGGGCGTATACCGATCTTGCAGATTCATGTGTAGTAAAGGCCTGTACATACGGGAGGGAGTGTAAGTATTCTTATTGGGGACAGCGAGTAGATTTCGCTCTGTATCGAACCCACGCAGGGCGAAATCAAATGTAAATAGTTGAGTATAGAACCCTGAGATAATTCATTTAAAAATAACACATAGCAGGAGCAGTAGCGGAGTGACACAGCAGTAGGAGTGCAGTATATAGCGGCGTTCCACGTTGGGCGCCATATACTACAGAACTTGCAAAAGTACACGTTTTCTCACAAAAGTGATGTTTTTAGCCGATGTCGCTCGTCCTCATAGGAATAATTCCGAAAATAAGCACTTCGATAAAAACTATGCGTTTGGTTTGACCTTTTGTTTTTTCGGAACCTGCTAAACAAAGCGGTAGTCGCGCAACTAGGACGATTAAAACGAAACTGATTTCTAATATCACTAGAGAAGCTTACAAGAACATAATTACTAGAAAATGCTTGCCCACTATTAAAAAAAAAGGGCCAAGATCCGCTCCTTCCAAAACAATTTGGATTCAACAAGATAACGCTAAACCACACGGTCTTCCTGATGACATTGACATTCACGGCCGGAGTCATTATAAATATTTATGTTTCCGGGTTGAGACCGTGTCATTTTTAAACTAAGTCGACGTTTCGCCCACTTTTGTAAGGGACTTCATCAGGACAAGAAAAGAAAATGAAATACAAATATAAAAATAAAATAAATATAAAAATAATAATAAATATAAGAATGATAAAATAAGTAGACAAGTTATAGTGTAAAAAATTATGAAAGAGTTACTTCTGAACTAGCAGACTCATCAGCCCATTTAAGCCAAAAGGTGTCTTGTGGCAAAGTAACTGGTGAAAATAACAAAAGTGGTAGTTTATTTAGGGAGAAAACTTGATGCACGAGTGATTATGAATAAAGTTTTTGTTTGTTTACAATATCCTCCCCGTAAAGGTTTTTGTGATATTGTCAGTGACTTTTATGGCCGGAGTCATTATAAATATTTATGGTTCCAGGTTGAGACAGTGTCATTTTTAAACTAAGTCGACGTTTCGTCCACTTTTGTAAGGGGCTTCATCAGGATAAGAAAAGAAAATGAAATATAAAAATGAAATAAATATCAAAATATTAATCAATATAAAAATGATAAAATATTAAGTAGACAAGCGTAAAAAAATTATGAAAGAGTTACTTGTGAACTAGCAGACTCACCAGCCCATTTAAGCCAAAAGGTGTGGTTTATATAAGGCGAAAATTTCATACATAAGTGATTATGAATAAAGTTTTTGTTTGTTTACAATATTCTCCCCGTAAAGGTTTTTGTGATATTGTCCGACTTTCACAGCCAGAGTCATTATAAATACTTATGGTTCCGAGTTGAGACCGTGTCATTTTTAAACTAAGTCGACGTTTCGCCCACTTTTGTAAGAAATCACTGACAATATCACAAAAACCTATACGGGGAGGATATTGTAAACAAACAAAAACTTTATTCATAATCACTCATGTATCAAGTTTTCGCTCTATATAAACTACCACTTTCGCTACTTTCAACAGTTACATTGCCACAAGACACCTTTTGGCTTAAATGGGCTGGTGAATCTGCTAGTTTAGAAGTAGCTCTTTCATAATTTTATACACTTTAACTTGTCTACTTAATATTTTATCATTCTTATATTTATAAAAATGACACGGTCTCAACCCGGAACCATAAATATATTTACTCTGAGGATATTGCTTAAATGTTTAATGTATTCCATATTGTGTTACATTGTCCTTGACTGTAAACGTCTGGCTAATAGAATATACATATTGTTTTGACAAGTGCATTTTTAATAATGTATATAATTGATTATGTAATTGAAAGGCACCGTAATAGGGAGAGAAAAGTTAGTCTAAAATCAGGAATATCAAACTCTCGATTTAAAAACATTTAAATTCAAGTTTATTGTTCTTATTGCTTAATCGGTAACATTTGCGTAGGTTTTTTATGTACAAAATTTTTAACATTTAGGTCTAGTAATCATAAATATTTTTTTCAATTTGCTCCGTGTAAGTTATTCGATATAGTCGAAGGCTTTCACGGTCGTAGTCATTATAAATATTTATGGTTCCAGGTTGGGACCGTCTCATTTTATAAATTCAGGTCGACGTTTCGCCCACTTTTGTAAAGGGCTTCATCAGAACAAGAAAATAAATAAGTAATAAAATAAAAAAATAATATTAAGTGGACAAGTTAAAGTGTAAAGTGAAGAGTTATTCCTGAACTAGCAGACTCACTAGCCCATTTAAAGCCAAAAGGTGTCTTGTGGTGAAGTAACTGGTAAAAGTAGCGAAAGTGGTTGTTTAAATAGGGCGAGAACTTGATGCATGAGCGATCATGAATAGAGAGGAGTGTCGTAGCGGATCAGTGAACGTCACGGTTCCGCTGTTGTGAACATAGGCTTGTTTTCCAAATGGGGGAAACGTAGTAGCCATCGTCTTTGTTTATGTTATTAGAATTTTTATTGATTTCTATGGATTCTCTAATTTTTCTATTGTAGAAAAATTGAATTCTGGCAATAAGTTTCGTCTTGTCAAAGTTAATGGTATGGCCTGTTTCATATTGGTGTTCGGTCACCGCTGAGCGATTGTACTGGCTTGTTCTTAAGCATCGCTTATGCTCGTTTAGTCTAGTCTGTACTGACCGTCCTGTTTCTCCTATGTATACTAAACCGCAACTACAAGGTATACTATGTACGCCTGGGGCTTTAAGACTATTTTCAGAATCTTTTGGGGTTGGTAATATTTGGAAAACAAGCCTATGTTCACAACAGCGGAACCGTGACGTTCACTGATCCGCTACGACACTCCTCTCTATTCATGATCGCTCATTCATCAAGTTCTCGCTCTATATAAACTACCACTTTCGCTACTTTCACTAGTTACTTCGCCACAAGACAACTTTTGGCTTTGAATGGGCTAGTGAGTCTGCTAGTTCAGGAGTAACTATTCTCTTTACACTTTAACTTGTCTACATAATATTATCTTTTTATTATTTTATTACTTATTTATTTTCTTGTCCTGATGAAGCCCATTACAAAAGTGGGCGAAACGTCGACCTTAATTTATAAAATGACACGGTTCCAACCCGGAACCATAAATATTTATATTCGATATAGTCTTGAAAATGTTCACAAATACATATTTGCAAGTGGTAATGATAATATTACTTCTTTAATAAATAATTTGTGATATAATAACACAGTTTGAAACACAAGCACCTTTTATTAACCAATTATTATACCAGTCTGAATAATTTCTATAAAAATCGATAATATTATGTAACCGCTAATAGTGCTTGTAGTCACAACATTTTAATGTTTTCATAGCGGCAACGGTGCTTCTGAATGACATCATAAATATTGATGACGCACATAGAATTTTAAATTGCTTGAACTTTAGTAATTTTTATTTTCCGGGGGTAAAAAAAAGCTAGAGCCGGCCCTGGTATGATAAAAAATACTTATTATCAGATCAAGCGACAGGATTAAACAAATCTAATTGAAAGGATTGCTGGAGTGTCCACAGAAAAAGTGTATTTATATTGGAGTATCAGAATGCCTGATTATAATTTGTTAGAAAAGTCTGGAATATTATTTTTATAATACGAAAAAATTAGCAAATACAGTAGTCACAACAAAAATTTTAATATGCAACTAAAATAAGTAAAAACCACTAAAATCTTACCAATTCGATGAACTTAACAATGGACAATCTACTTATAGCCATGCTTGAATATTTTTTTTTTAAAATGATGACAATATATTTGGTTTTGAATCGAAACGTATCCGCTAATCAGATCTACCACTCACTTCCTATTCAAATCAACATACACTTGCGAATAAGTGAAGTGACTAACACAACTGCCTATACTTAGTGACAAACATGAATAATCAAAGCAGCAAATATCACAACTTCGTGGAAGTTCGTAGATGAGTTCAGCTCGCCTTCCCCTGACAAAAAAGCGTTTAAATTCCTGATGCATTATTATGAGATATTGAAGTCATGGCCAACAACGACTACTAAGAGTGAGGTCATCCCACGATATATTACGGAAGATTTTCAGTAGCGGGTTATGTAAGAAGTTCAACAAGAGATTACAATCGCAATTATGACCTTTCCTTCCATAAATACTTAATAATAATGAATTGAAAAAAGCAGAAAAAACCGAGATTGCGGTCTTCATTTAAGACGATTTCCACAATCAGTGTAGTTCTGCATTATTTAACCGTCTAAAGGACACGAGTATTCTATAATATTTGCAGTGCGACGAAAGATATTAAATTATTGTGCAAGAATGATTATTTTCTTGAAAATAAATTTATATTTTCAATTTCATAATAAATTATAGCAACTAAGAGGTCGGTTATAATTCTATCCGTTTGGTTGCTAGCAACTGCACTTTTGTCTGTTGTTAGTACTTACTTAAGCTAGGTTTAGTGCTATGGAGATTTGGCGATTTGATATTTGGGTAAAGATTGTTACAGGCGGAAAAGCTACTAAGTATATATTTTTCAGTAAAATTATAAAATGGGGGCGGCCTGTAAAACCAAAATTAAAGAGGGGTCACCGGCACTAGCTAGCGGAAGGTCGTGGATCATATAGAGGGTTAAAATTTTGCAGAAAGGGCTGCATGAATATATAATATACTACAAAAAAAATTGGCACTTACCTTTCATAAATATTGTGGCTTAATGACAATTACCAAAGGCACCAGACAAGTCGAGAATGTCCAAATGTTCATGCAAAACCTTGAGAGACTTATCATCCCAAGGAGGACAATTGTTTCTTTTAATCCATTCTTTCCTTTTTGACTACTTATGCAACTTTCATGATAAAAAAACTAATGACTTAATCAAAGGCAAACAGAAACGATTTAATTAACAGAGCAATAAACGTGAACCTCTCTTACATTCATTGATTTTAATTTAGAAATTTAATTGAATGGGTGAATATGGAATTATGATAATTTTGCGTACATAAGTAATTCCCAAACACTTTATATGGAAGAAACTTATCTTATAAATTTTACACTAAATTAATCCTACGGTTTATGGCCAAAACGTCCTAACAAATAAATTAACTAAAAATTGGTCATGCCTTCCAACGCAGAACAGCTCTTAAATTGGGGGAGAGAATCTCGCTTGTTGTTCTTGTTTCTGGCAATTATAAAATAATTGAATGGCACACGAACCCGGCAGGATCTTATTGATAATTTAACTTAACTTGTGCGTCACACGCATACAAGCTTTTTTTTTCTTTACTTTATATCACTGATAAATCCGCGAAAACACGGGCGTAACCATCGCGAACTGGAAGAGTTAATTACTCCTTTCCAATTTCACTATCGTGATACTAAGTGCAATATCATATCTGGGTTGCCGGAGAACGCTACCCGCGAACTTATCTGACTTTCTACCTTTTTACAACAAACAACCCCATTGGAATCTCTGTCTTTTGGCTAAAGCTTTAAGTTATATAGATTAATTCCTACTCTAACCATTATTTACGTCATATTTCTGTTATCCAATGACTATTAACAGAACCTCCCAAAAACAAGATTTTAGAAACCAAATCCAACCCCTTTGGAGATGAGGGTCACGGAAGCAATTACTTTTCTAATGGTATAACTATGTTGTATCTTCTTCGAATTTTTAATTACTGAATTGTGGACCATACCTATTGGCGACAGTGGTCTGCCATTAACAAAAAACCGGTTAACCCACTTGAGCCGAAATGGATTTTAAATACAATAGATGTCTCCAGACTACTTAAAATTACTTGCAATCTTTGACCAAATCAAATTGGAAATAGTTTGGCTATTTATAATGTTTCGTTTTCTATAACCCGCTGTCAATCAACGAGAGTATTAAAAAGATTAAGTTTTACCACAGAAAATTGCTTTTCATTGTTTACGTTAAAAAGTACTATGCCATTTAAATTTATGAGATTTGTCAATCTATAATCGACATAAGCTTTAAAAAGCTAATTGTATTCGGATTTGCAATGTAGGGCCATTAAATTATGATGACCGCCGCTGGAATTTATAATATTTAAGCCTTAACCTATTTCTAAAACGAGAAATGCTAACTAAAATATAAAAGTAATTTATTATGGAATTTTTCCTATAAGTCATGCAAGTTATTGAAATTTAATTAATTAATTAATCTGTTTATTAGTTAACATTAGAAAATAATGTTACAAGATCCTATTGGTTAAAATAATCATGTAACAATACCAATAAACGTCAAAAATCCCGAATCTCTGATCTCCCAAAAGTTGATTCGAGTTCAACTTTTTTTAGAGATTTTTAGATCGGAGCATACGTGTTTGTACGGTAAAGCACGTGTTTGTTTGTTTATTTTGTCTGGTAATAACCTTATTTTTCGTGCAATTCACATTTATATATTTTGTTGGAAATGAACAATAGCAAATCCATTATTTCTTTAAATTCAAAATGGGAAACGAATTCATTTGTAAATCAACGTATAAATATAACATCCAACAAAAAATAACAAATGTCATCTGTTAAACTATTTTCTTCAAATACCCGAAACAGAAGATACTCCAGACGACTAAAAGGCAAAATATGAGATTTTTATTTTTGGTCATCTAGAGTATTTTCTGTTACCGGTATTTGAAGAAAATAGTTTTACAGAAGACATTTGTTATTGTTTTGTTGGATGTTATGCTCATATGTTGTTCTTCTATGTCTACTAAGCTGTGTGCATTTAAAGAAATAACGGACTTGATGTTATTAATTTCCAACACAGTTACATGTGCAAATAATTATTCTTGTATGCAATAAAATGGCGCCAACAAGTTATAAACGAACTGCACAAGCGACCGATTCCGATTTTGAAGAGACAGTGCTACAGTGGTACAATGAAACTGAATCAGAAGATGGAGAATCCAGCAGCGACGATTCGCATCATGAGGCGATGATAGAGAAAATACATGAACTAGTGTACACCTTAGTAGCAGCAAAAGTAATAGCGATCAAAGCACCGTCGGCAACATGATGAATACATGACAGCAAAAAGTGGAATGATATGGATAAACATGCCTGATAGAAAACCAAGAAAAGCTCGTCCTCAAAATGTCATTCGTTTTACGCCGGGTCCATCGAAGAAAGGCGAAATTTTCACAGAAAAAAATGCTTGGAGAAAATTTATAACTAATGACATAATCGAAGAAATCATTGTTTGTACTAATAGAGAAGCTGCTCGCACATACCTGAATCAAAAGAAAGTTTGGTACCCAACCAATAAAAAAGAAATGAGCATTTATCGGAATTCTACTCCTGGCTGGTGTGAAAAAAAGTTGGGATGTACAGTACAGTTTAGTAGTAAGTGAAGGACTTTATATATTTCTATATTATTCCTCAACAATATACAAACACCACCTTAATGCGATTAGATCACTAATTTGCTATCTATTGGTTTAAACACTCACCTAGAATTATTAATGCAATTTGTTTACATGCTGAGTTTATTCTTTAATCTTTAATCATAACGACTTGATTAGTAATACAACAACTGTTATTTTAATGTTATTTTAAATTTGTAATATGTAAATTTGTGTTTGTTATATTTAAATGTGCTCCATGTTTCAACTATTTTATGATACTAGACAAGATCAAGTTTTAAGTATGTATGCAATTTGTATGTAATTGACTGTTTACATGTGGTATGTTTCAGAATTAAGATTAAGGTTGCAAAGGTCAACCGAAATGTCAATTATTAAAACAAATGATCAAGTAACTTTGTATGTTTTTAACAAATAACATCCCAAAAATAACTAATAAGCTTTTATTATATTATTACTTGTTACTGAAGTGTGTGTGTTTATATATATATATATATATATATATATATATATATATATATATATATATGAATTATTAATAACGACCTCCTTATTCTAATTTTCCAAAAATATTGTGGGTTTTAGGTCGGCTGGATTATTTAAGAAAACTCGTTTTTATAAACCTGAGCGGTCGGATTTATTTTAATCCTTTTTTAAAGGTACTACAATTACAAAAGTGTAAATAAACAGTAAATCATATTTTATACTTACTAAGGTGAGGTTATATAATAAATTGGCAATTAACATAAAAAGTTATTTTCGTTATAAATTTTCTAAAATGTATATAACAACGCCAAAATACAACAAGAGGTAAAATTATTATGTATATAAAATATTGATAATAAATAAAAGTTAAAAGTTCGATAGAAATTGTTATTAAAAGGCAACCTTAAAAAATGTTTATTATAACTATCTATGTACCTGCGTGTAACAGTGTGAGTGTATGTATGAGTGTGTGTGTGTGTATGTGTGTGTGCGTGTGTGTGCGTGTGCGTGTGTGTGTGTTTTTTTGTAATATTATTAAGAGAAATTCATCTATAGATTCATTGACAAATTTGTTGTTGTATGGTTGTTTTTATTTTTGATATTTAGAAGATACGTGTAGATACAATTTAAGTTGTTAACATCTGTTCTTTTGTTCATAGTATTTTTTCGTTGGTAGATGTGGCACATTTCTAGAAAATCTCTTTTGGATTTTTTGTTTTCCATCTGTAATATAATTGGATTGTTAAAATCTATTTTGAAAAAGGATTAAAATAAATCCAAAAGCTCGGGTTTATAAAAAAGAGCTTCCTTAAATAATCCAACTGACCTAAAACCCACAATATTTTTTGAATATATATATATATATATATATATATATATTGCTGTGATAAGGGGTTGTTTAAGGGTGTATTTTATAGCAATGGTCGTTTAGTAACCATAAATTATAATAGGAAGCAGAAAACTGCATTTATTTAGTAAAAAATTAAGTAATTGGGATAGTTTGTAAATAGTAAGCAATTAACACCCTGTATATAGAGCAGAGCATAAGTAGTTTTAAGCGACGCAAATAAACACATCTAATAACAATAAAACGCATGGTTAGCATAGAAATAGGTAATTCATCCATTAGGTAAATAAAAAATACTTAACACCCGGTATATAGAGCTTTAGTAATTTTAAGTAATGCAAACAACGATATTTTTACTAGAAGCACGCGTATTTAGAAGAGAATGATAATAAATGTAATTAAACACGCATTCAAAAGGATTCTAATTAGGTATGATATAATACGGAGATAACAGATAAAACTTAACAAAGCCTTGTGTAAGTGCGTAGAAACAATCAACATTTTTTCATAAGTAAATGTAATTACGGATGCGTAACTAAATAAACATATTTGAAAATTGAAATTAAAATTACATCAGGTATTTTTGTATAATATGGAAAAGCGATTATTTACTCAAAACACCGTATGGTCTGATAACGAGGTATCTATAAGCAAACAACCATTACCTGGGAAATTAATTTGTTACATCAGTGTACAAGTGTACAAGTGTAGGAAATACAAAGACCTCATTCGTTAAGATTAGCGACGGACTTGTAAGCCAAGCCTACATACAAGTGGGATCAACCCATATATTAACGGAGCTCAGTTTTAACTCAACAAGGCCAAGCTGCGTTACTGTAAACCTAAAAGTCACGCGTAATAATATTTTAATAGTGAAAATGTATAGTGCTACGAATATGAAAATTTCTATTGCCGATTAACGGGTGCATGATCCTGATTCAAATATAATAAATTCAAGCGAGAGGATAGATAAAATCCAAAAGAGTGCATGATCCTGATTCAAGTGTAATAATTTAAGCGAGTGGATAGATAATATTTCAAATGGGTGTATAATAATTCGAGGGTGACGACAATAATTCGAGGGTGACGGCAATAATTTGAGGCTGATGATAATAATTCCGAATTGGTGGAGAATAATTTTGAAACTCCAGAGGGTATGATAATCCTGATTCGAGTAGATAGAATAAATTCAAGTGAATAGATAAAATTTCAAATGGGTGTATAATAATTCCGAATTGGTGGAGAATAATTTCGAATACAATGTTAATGATCCAAATGGGTGTATAATAATTCGAGGGTAACGATAATAATTCAAGTGTATAATAAATTCGAGTGTATGGATAATCTTAGTTGGTTGATAATATTTCAAATGTGGTGATGACAATAATTCTGAATTGATGTTGGTTGATAATGGATGCGTCGATAATTTTGGTACAATTTTAAGTTGCGAGAATCAATAAAGAAGCACGAAGTAAGCAGAGCAGGTTAGATCTTATTAATTTTAAGACATTTTTTCTATTTGAATTTGAATATTGAATTTTATGATAAAAAGAGTAGTTGTTGGTGACTTTAGATTGATTGCAAAGCATATGAATTTTGAGATAAATAAGACATAATGTTGATTGATTGAAAAGTGTATTTTAATAATTTTCAAAACCTGTACATAATATTTCTTTTCATTATATGGAATTAATTAACTTCATTTTATAATTCAAACAAAGAGGTAATCAGAAAGGGGTAAAAGAAAGAAAAATTGATCATCTAACGTTGTGCACTCTGTGTAGAATAATAATAAGAGCTAGCCGTGGCAGAATAATAAAATTAGTGGGAGTAGAATTTGATTAGAAAACACAGAGAGGTGGAGTTAAGTAGAATACGCCATTGACACCGAGTACGGCGTTATCATATCAATTTTTATTGGACGGCCCAACGTCGGGGCTTGATAGTTCCAGTTAATACACAGCATATATATGTATATATATATATATATATATATATATATATATAAATATAGATATATTGCTATGTATTTATATCCTCACGATGTTGCGTCATTTGAAATGATATGATAACGCCGTACTTGGTGTAATAAACGTTCTACTGAAAGCCACCTTTCTGTGTATTACTCTAATCTCCTAATTTTATTATTAAGCCACGGCTAGCCCTTTTCAATCTACACAGAGTGCACAACGTTACGATGATCAATTTTCTTTCACCCATTTATGATTACCTGTGTGAATTGATAAAACGAAGTCAATCAACATTCATATAATGAAAGGAAATAATATTTACAATTTTTGAAATTCCCTGAATACACCCTTCGATCAATTAATATCATATGGATTATTTATCCCAAAATTTATATACTTTTAATTCAATATAAAGTCACCAAAAACTACACCTTTTACAAAAAACCTGGAACGTTCGAGACCTTTTTATGATTTATTACGTAAGTTTAAACGTATGCAATGTTCCTGTTGACTCTTTACAAGTTTTGGATAAATTTAATAAATTCAGTATTAAAATTGAAATTGAAAAGATTCTTTAAAATTGAGTAGATCTGACCTGTGATCTCCTGATATGTTGTTCCGTGTTGTGGATCAACACCCCCTTGTTGTCTTCAATCGAAACCAATGCTCTGCTTTGTTGAACCAATATTTAAGTACGGTTACCCCTTGTTTTCCAAAATCACCTCTTGCTTTATTCGATATTTCTCTGTATATGCGTTGAATCTCTTCGCTTAAATACCACTTGAATTCGTGGGTTACTTAGTATTATGAATTATCCCAGAATTATACCAGAAATAGTCTAGAAATATAGCAGAAGTATTGTTTTCGACGCAGATTAGAAGCCCTATATCATTATAAATATTTCACTTAAATTAATTAACCAATTTCTACTCACGTTTTCTAAAAAAACGGCAAAAACTTTTCATATATTCTTAACACAATTTTTATACAGCACTATTTTCACTATATTATAAATTTTATTTATCTACGGGTAGATTTCTGGTTAAAAGTGATGTGGATTCAACCTGCTTCAAGTGGAAACTGAGCTGCCTCATCACCGATGGGTGTTATATAGTTTTTCCCACTACAAGCAGTCTTGCAGATTGTCGCGACCAACCACGTTTGTCTTTAATATTTTAAGCTGATTTCTGATAAAACTCCTTTGTATTTCCGTGTCATGTTGTTTATTTGCGATCTTTGATTGCTTTATTATTTGTTATCGTAGCCAGACTTTTAACTTACGTCTGTGTTTTGTATAGATAATGCTTTTGGACAATTGTACAAAAATAAATTATGTAACTCTAGTGCGGTTTTCGTTCATGTATTTATTTAGCCTGATCTTTGAAAGTGCGTTTTCTTATCAAAGCGCATATTGTTCCTTCTTTATCACAAGTGTAATTGCATGAGGATTTAATAGGTTTTGTTTTATTTTCTGTCTTTATTTTATAAACTTGTTAAACACTTCTCAACGTAGTTTTAATTACATGTACAATTATTTCTCTGCTGAATGCGCCTTCTATTATCGAAAGATGTGCTTGCTGGCATTGTTTAAAGCTAATTAGGGTCTATATACAGGGTGTTAAATGCTTGCTATTTACATAATGTACGAATTACTTATTTTTCTGCTAAATAAATGCAGTTTTCTGATTCCTATTGCTATTTATAGTTACTACACGATTCTTACTATTCAATACACCCCTAAAAACCCCTTATCAAAGCCATATATATATATATATATATATATATATATATATATTTTATTTTCAAGTTGGATTATTTAAGAAAACTCTTTTTTTATAAACCTGAGCTTTCGGATTTATTTTAATCCTTTTTCAAAATAGATTTTAACAATCCAATTATATTACAGATGGAAGACAAAAAATCAAAAAGAGAGTTTCTAGAAATGTGCCACATCTACCAACAAAAAAAAATATGAACAAAAGAACAGATGTTAATGACTTAAATTGTATCTACAGGGTGAGTCATGGGGAACGCCACGCAGTTTTAGTTCAAATTTTTTTCACAGTAGATCTATGTAAGTCCGAAAGGACTATATTTTAAAATTATTTTGATACATACAGGGTGCCCCAAGAAAAAGTTACATATCAAAGTTATATTTTTTCTTGTGGAACATCCCATTTTTCGTTGCATTTTTGAATTGTACGTAGAAAATAAATTAGACTTCCTACCTAAATGCAGAGCGTTTTGATTTATTTTGCTTTTTCTAAAATTTTAAGGATTTCGTAAAAATTCAATAATTTTAAAATCAATTCACCCAGACAAATTTGTTTTTAACACTTAATATTAGACTGTACCCTTCACTGATCAAGTAACTTACTAAAAGCATATTCAATTCAGGGTATTCAGAAAATGCAGTTTCAATATTGACAGATTCAAAGTATAATATCGTTGTTATTTTAAATGGAACATCCCGTATTTTATCACTTAGTCTTATAGTAATTTTGATTGTCTTTCAAACGGTATTAGGGTTGCCTATACCTATCTCTTCGAACTTTGACATAATTTGCATATTTCTGAAATTTAACATGTATTTTCATACTACTCAATATTATTTTTGATGGAAAATGATTAAATGATAGCTATTATGATTTTGTGGAGTAGGTCTTCAGTTAATGATCATTTATAAACGAAAATTAAATAATGAGCTAGAATTTAGGCGTTTTCTGTCAAAAATAATATTGAATAGTTTGAAAATACATGTTAAATTTCAAAAATATGCAAATTACGTCAAAGTTCGAAGAGATAGGTATAGGCAACCCTAATACCGTTTGAAAGACGATCAAAATTACTATAAGACTAACTGATTAAATACAGGATGTCCCATTTAAAATAACAACGATATTATACTTTGAATCTGTCAATATTGAA
The DNA here is from genome assembly GCA_036346225.1 of Platerodrilus igneus. Classification (NCBI taxonomy): domain Eukaryota; kingdom Metazoa; phylum Arthropoda; class Insecta; order Coleoptera; family Lycidae; genus Platerodrilus; species Platerodrilus igneus. The sequence continues at coordinate 6,179,023 of JARFIW010000780.1, read as the reverse complement.
ATTGCATTTTCTAAACACCCTGTATTGAATCTGTTACTTGATCAGTGAAGGGTGCGGTCTAATATTAAGTGTTAAAAACAAATTTGTCTTGGTGAATTGATTTCAGAATTATTTAATTTTTACGAAACCCTTAAAATTTTAGAAAAAGCGAAATAAATTAAAACGCTCTGCATTTAGGTATAATGAGCCTTCAAGGAAGTCTAGTTCATTTTCCACGTACAATTCAAAAATGCAACGAAAAATAGGATGATCCACAAGAAAAAATATAACTTTGATATGTAACTTTTTCTTGGGGCCCCCTGTATATATCAAAATAACTTTAAAATGTAACCCTTTCGGGCTTACATAGATCTACTGTGAAAAAACTTTGAATAAATACACCGTTTTGCTATAAAACTCCGTGGCGTTCCCCGTGACTCACCCTGTATATAGCTTGAAGTATTTTTTACATGTTTATTTTATATTACATTTTTCTTCCGGGCCTGACAGTAGTCATCAAGAGATTTTGAAGTTCCTGAAGGGAGGAGGCGCTTTTTCCGTTTGTACAGTAGTGAAAGCCTAAAATATACTAAAGTTGCAACATTGTCAAGAAATAATATAATTTTGAAGATTTTTATTGACGTCTTACTAATATTCTTTCAGCTTCCAGACATTATGTCCTTGAATCTAACTCAGAGAAGCTGGTCGCCACGACAGGCAAATGAAACAGCCAGATTACAATTTATTATGTACAAACTTCCGGCAAACAATCAAGATACTTGAGCCACAGGTACCGGACGGAAACGGAATTTTCATCTAAACAAGCGTAACGGAAGCATCGATTACTTACCAATTCAATGAATTTAACAATGGATAATCTGCTTACGGCCATGTTTAAATTTTTTTATTAATCGTAGGTAAACAACAGGTAGTGAATGAAAATTCGTTTAAACTGTACACTCACTAGTTAACAATACAAACAGTTGAACTGAACTGAACTAAGTAACTCCCGTTACAAACACAAACATAAATAAGAAGCGTCACTGAACTTCGTGAAAGTTCGTGAACGATCACAGTCGCCTTCGCTGCTACTATAAACGTGCGTTCATGACACATTTTCGGAGAAAATGATGTCACCGCCACCAATGGTATAGTGAAGTCATTTAATAATATACTCAGGACCGAAGTTGTTTTTAGTTTAATAGCGCGTTATATAAGGGGCTGAATGTAAGTGAAGGGTTAATTATAGTTGGGATTAATAATTGAGTAAGGAAGTAATATTGAAACTATTAATACTTGCGTGTCTAGTGCTGGATAAAGTAACCCCATTGATGCAATAACGCAAGTATTTTTATACGTTCATCCGTTTGAAAGATTTACACGGGGTGTGTGAATATGCTTTTAAAAATAGTTTGCTTGGATTTAACGAATTCGATCAACCAGCAAACCGCAAAAATGTTTCTCAACATTTTTGATTTCCCTAATTTTTTAAATTTTTTTAAATTTAAAAACATTTATTGTTTAAAAGTGTCCCTGTTCTTGCCTATACTTTGCGCACAAAAATAAGCCACGCCACAGGTTCACCTAGCAGCAGAAAGCATAACTAGCACCATTCGAAAGTGACCGTTAAACCGCGCACTTCAGCTGCCCCTAAGAATTAAAATAGTGTAGGGTGATAGAAAATACTGAGCACCCTTTCTATACTATTAGATAGCCTCTATTATTGCATTGGAATACATTAATTTTAATATAAAAGGAGGTTAAAATCTAAATAAAAAATTTAATGGTTATATATATCATTCGGTCGGTAACTGGACTTTTAGAAATTATAGAATTCCGTTTTTCGGCCACGATGACCGAAAACTCACCTACTCATTTCTTTGTTCAATATCTTTCTCTAATGCATGCATACTTAGAGTAGTATTATTATCTCATGGCGGGTGACGTCACATGCGCAATAGGTTCAATTTAAACTTAAACCTCAAGATTCACAACGCTACAGTACAACCCACAAACATCTTGCTAGCAAAGTGGCTTTAATTCGTCGTCACGAATATCCCATTTATTACGTTAAGTAAAATATTGTTTGTAAGGACCCCGTTTATGCTGGCGGTATCTAGAAATTTATAAATATATGAAATAAATCCAGACCTCCATATAATATCGGAGCTTTTACTTGTTTTTACTTATAAACAATTCTAGGTTCGTAGTTTCTTTATCCGTAAATATTTGCTGTGGCAACAGTGCACATACTCAGCGGATCCCAATACTGTATATACCGAATGTGAACCGTAACTGCCATTGTCATTCTCGCTCTTATCAAGGTTTTATTGTTTCCAGTTTTCCGTTTTAATATTTGTATCAAGTAATAGCCATCAAAACAGTTTTTTTCAAAACTAACTGATAGTTAATTTCTTCAGCAATGTAAGTATTTACAAAGAATGTTCGTTAAATGATTAATTATGATATTTTTTAGAGTAATATTATAAATAAGAAGGAGGTGATTCATAGTCAAGGACTACAGATTGTTTTTAATGTGTTTCAATATTTTAAACGCATAAAAGATTCGGGCGCCTCCAACCTTGAATAATTTGCAAGAGTGCGTGGCTGAAGCAACAGGCGTGTCATTGCGGACGGTGCAAAGAATTGTAAAGGAAGGCACAAACAAACCACCCTGCAGCAAGTTCAGTTCACCAAGGAAAACCGTAAATAAACCAAGCCCTAAGTCAACAGTGAATGGATTTGACGAAGAGATTCTAAGAACCGTTATGTATCGGTTTGCAGCAATACATAAACGTAGACCGACTTTGAAGTTAGTGTTTGACGAATTTAAAAATGATTGCCCTCATTACACGGGAAAATTAAGTTCGTTCAGAAAAATTGTTGTAAGAGCAGGGTTTCGTTGAAAGAGAACTGTAGATAACAGGAAAATTCTTGTTGAACAAAGCAATATAAGGGCAAAGCGCACCATATTTTTGAAAAATCTTAGTAAGTATAAAGAAGAGGGCAGAAGCATTGTGTATAACGATGAAACATATCTGCACAGTTCTCAGAGTGTATCAAACTGTTGGGATGACGGCACCACCAAGGGTTTGAAATCGCCAGTTTCAAAAGGGAAGCGTTTGATAATTGTTCATGCAGATGGAAAAAAAGGGTTCGTTCCAAATGCAGAATTGATATTCAAGTCTGGTTTGAAAACTGGGGATTATCACTATGACATGATTCATCGTAATTATAAAAAGTGGCTGCAAGAAAAGTTAATACCAAATTTGGAACCAAATTCAGTGTTTGTGATAAACAATGCGTCATATCATAATGTTCTTGTGAATCCTAATCCTACTTCAAGTTGGAAGAAAACAGATATGCAGAAATGGTTGAAGGAACGAAATATCCTCTTTGAATGTAAGGAAACCAAGCCTGAATTATATTCCAAAATTAAGGCACATAAACCTGTTCATCAGCTGTTTGTAATTGACCAGCTACTGGCAGAACATGGTCATGTAGTATTACGGTTACCTCCATATCACCCAGAACTAAATCCTATCGAGATGATTTGGGCGTTACTTAATAACCGTGTCGCTGCATGTAATGTAACCTTCAAAATGGATGATGTATGGAAGTTGGTAGAAGAACAATTAAAAAGTATTGGAATCAACGAGTGGACTAAAGTATGTCTGCACGTAGAGAAAATTGAAAAGGATTATATGGAGAAACTTTAATAGACGAGGTTCAAGACCTAATTATACGGATTGATGATAATAGCGATTATTCAGATGGATACTTATCCTCAGGCGATGAGTCTGATGATGGGGATGAAAGTTTAGGATGTGAACCCATTTAAAATATAATTTATGTAAAATAGTTGAATGATGGTCTTTATTTAGCGTTGTAGAAAATATGAGTCATAAATACATTTGTTTGTACATTATTGTTTATTACTGAGGTGTTGAAATAAAACTTGCTTAAAGAGGGAAGCAGTCTTTATATCAAATTATGTTCAGTAGTGCTGTGACAATCGATCACTTTTAAAGCTGAAACAATCAATGATTGGCTTTCAAAGTGATTGAATCATTTTACATTTTAATCCAATCATAATCAATTCTGTTAAGCATGCCCATTCTTTGTCTCCAAAAAGGATTCTTATTGACTGTATTTATCTCGGCACTTCTATCCGATCGTGTTGATCCGCTTCAGTTTGGCGACATAAACCAGTTTTCGATCCGATGCAGCGTCTCCAGTCAATCCATTAAAACAAGTGGATTGTACTACTCGATCGGATCTGAATTCCGCATTCGACGACATTATGCAGGATTGACGATTTAAATAATCTATGATTATAATATCAACAGCACCTGATCAGGCCGGTGTAGTATATCTAACTTCAGTCGTATAAGCAATATTGCTTTTGTTTAGTCAGAAAGGTTAAGATTATTCAAGGAATTATTTTATAGCTAGATCATCGACGAAGTGCGTAAAAAATATATTAATTTAGCAAATATTTCTAAACTATAAATGAGGTTATGTAAAAAATATATAACCTGACAAGATGCAAACCTTAATTACCTTTCTTTTCATACTATAACTGTTCCTCTTCTTTCAATTCTACAGCACTGAATTATTGATTCTATGATCCATTAAAATAAAGCACGAGATATATGCAAATTATAACAATATTAATATAACAAATGATATAAAAACCTTTTGGTATTAATTAAAAATTGTTTTTGTTTTGTTTTTGTTAGTTACAACACCATGAGTGTCATTGTGTAAACATATTCTTAAAACGTTTATGTAATAAATCTTAGTAGTATTTTCGAGGTGGGCGTTTGACATTTTTATAGTGTTTATAGTTTATAGTTTGTGTTTAAAACAAAAACGTCTATTGATTTGAAAAAAACGAATATGTAGTACTACCAAATTGTTTTTGTTCTACTTGTGACTATAAATGATAAAATATCTTGTGTACACTGATCCAATCAATCAATAATCTGGGGAATCACATCTAACAATAAGCTCAGATCATTTTTATAGAAGAGCAAAAATCAACATAAAACTATTTAAAACATTTCTTGGTTGCTCGACATTTTTTGCTCTGGCAACACTGGACGTGCAAGCAGTCGATGATTTCTAGTCTCACTTTTTTATTTTGATTATTAATATAGCTCCTCTTCGCGCAGGTTTTTTCAGGGTCACCCGAGTTAAAGTTCGGGCCTTTGGAGCTGGTTGTTTAAAAACACTTTGACTTTAACAAATTTTTATTAAGTTAAAATTTAGATAACTTGTACATAATACTAAAAATAATTTTTGTACTAGTGAGTAGCTTGAACAACGAAGTATGGAGTTCGAAGACTGACTCGGTTGAGTAGCTCAAACAACGAAGTATGGAGTTTGAAGACTGACTGCCGGGCATTGAGCTCCCGGGCCTTTTATAATAACCTGCCCTCCACACGGCTGTGGGAACTTGCAGATCTCATGTCTGCGTTTCTCTTTAATTGTACACTTTATTACAATGTAACAACTTAATTCTAAGTAACTGCGGTATGTTGACCGCCTGTGACCTGCCACCTGCAGTATCACTGCCCTCACGGATGCAAAGCTGCATTCCGTTCTCATGAACTGTCGATAACCTCTCTGGGTTATCCTTGTGTTACAATGTTGCATTGAACTTATACTTTTACTTAATAATTTCTAATAATTCATATTAGATTCAATACATCAATATATATATGTAATTGGGGGATACATAACTCCTCCCACCGTAAATGAAAAATTAAGGGTTTTCTTAATTTTTAAATACATAAAATACATTATTTAAATTCATTTAAAATTCATTGTTTCTAAGGGTATACTTATTGTTTCCTTTTTTCTCTTTGTTTCCTTAAATCTAGTACTGTTTCCTTCATTCTTATATCTAAGGTACATTTTGTATAATACATACATGATTACAAAAATTACTAAAATGATCAATACAATTGTCCAAACACTTATATTATTATAATGTAACTTTGGCGTTTTTATGTCACTTAATTGTTCTTTATAACTTTCCACTAATTTCACGGCGTGGTTGAGATCGTCTAAGTCTAGATGCTCTAGCTTCATAGGTTTCTTGTTTATTTCTTCGTCTTCTTGTTGTATCATGAACTGTAGTTCCGGTAGGTTTGCAAGTTTCTTTGTTGCTATGGGATCTTGATAAACTCTGATTACTTCTCCTTTCAATTTTACATAACAGTCTTCTTTGAGGGTAATTAGTTTGCTTCCGATTAATGCTTGGTTATTTTCATCTTGGTTGCAGTGGATGGTTGCTATTACTTCTGTTGGGAAAATGGCTATCCATTTGTTATCTGTAACTTTTTGAATTTTCATATTAGTTATTTGCACTTGTTTGGTTTCACAGTTTTCGTAATGATTTGAGAATTTTAATAGTTGTACTTCACAAGGGCTGTCTTCTTGAATGGTGGTTGTCGTCATCGATTGACATAAATATTGGTTTGGTGTTACTTCAGTACATTTTTCGTTTGTATAACCATATCTCAGTTCATTTAGGGATAGGAATTTGGTTTTGGGTATGATTACTTGGTATGTGCTAGTAACTTTTGTTGGAAAAGCAAATAAATGATAATAATGATAATTGTTACTTTCTACTTTTGGAATTTTTATTAAAAATATCTTAATGTTGCTAAAATTTGTTGCATTAAAGTAAGGGTTGATATTATTTGAGTAAATATTGTAGTTTGTATACTGCCTAGTTTATTGGTAGTATACCGGGGTTGTTTTTATATGTTATATTTTATTACTTGGTTGTCCGTTCTACCTGGGTGGAGGTTCACGGTAAGGGTGATGATTGTCCATCTGAAACTACAGGGTGTCTTAGGTTTTTTAAATGAATGTACTTTGTTATTTTACCGTTGTCTACTACTGCTATGTTTTTATCTGATATTTTCTTAATTTTAAATGGTCCTAAATTTCTGGGTGCTGTTTTATGTCGCTTGCTTTGAAAGTTTTTCTCATATACGGTTTGTCCTATTGAAAATTTATTTGAGTCGGTATTTTTGTTTCGGGTTGTGGTGATACGTTCTTTATCGTTCTCTAATTTATCTTTTACCTTGTCGTAAGTTATTTTTAATTTTTGTTTGTGGTCTTTCGCATATTGTTGATATACTTCTTTATTGTAGTGTATGTCATAGGGATTTCGTGAATCTGAATGTCCTAAGGTTAATTCTAAGGGTGTAAAATTTGTTGATGAGTGGATAGTGTTATTATAGGCGATTAGTGCGTATGACATTACATTGGTTATATGTTCCTTTTTATAATTTATTCTTAATAATCGAATTTGTTCTAACAGGGTTAAATGTAATCGTTCAATTAGTCCGTTTGATTCAGGGAGGTTTTCCGTTATGAAATGAATTTTTATTTTGTGAAGTTCTAAAGTGTTTTGTATTGTCTCATTTTTAAATTCGCTACCATTGTCTAAAGTGATTGATTCGGGTGTTCCGTAAAATGTGAAGTATTGTAAAATCCTTGGGTCACGTCAATGCTATTTTTGGATGTGATTGGTATTGCTTGGCCTATTTTTGTGAATGCGTCTATAATTGTTAGATAGTTTTGCGCTTCTACTACTAGAGTATCGGCATGTAGTTTTGAAATGGTTTGTCGGGTGTTTTGGTTAACATTAAGGGTATCTTTGGGGTTTCCTATCGTATTTCGCTCTGTCACATAGTTCGCATTGGTTAATAAAATCTGTGGTCAAGTCCTTCATGTCTTTAAAATAATAACGTCTTACAAGTTGTTTTATTGTTTCGTTAATTCCACGATGGTTGGTTTTTCCTTCGTGTTGATTTCTAATTACATCGTTTATTTCGTCAGGGTCGTCTAGTGTTATTAGTTTTCTAGTACATCTGATGAGTTCAGGTCCAGAGTTATTGAATAGTTTAATGTACAATTCTGAAAATCTTTGGTATAAATGTTCGGTGTTGAAATAAAATAAAATCGTTTTTCTCGGGGTGTATTCTTTTAAAATTTTAATTATTTGTTCCTCGTTGTCGTCTTTAGTTATTTGAATTTGATATATTTTTTTATTGTCTACTTTTGTATATTTTACTGGGTTGGGGTTATTTAAAACTTCTGTTATTATAAATTGGTTAGGTTTCATATCGATTGCTTCGTTTAAGATTTTAATCGCGTTTTTTGGTTCTTCGTTTTGTGTCGAATGTATTGTGTCGATCTCGTCTGGATCTTCCCTTATTTCTGCTTCGTCTACGTTTCCTATAATGGATTCCGTTTCTAATGCATTGAGTTGGATTCGGCTTAAAGCGTCTGCGTTGTTGTTATAAATTCCCTTTTTATATATAATTTCGTAATCATACTCTTCGAGTCTGATTCTCCATCTTTGTAATTTTGAATTTGGTTCTTTCAGTTTGCATAACCATACTAGTGGTCTATGATCGGTATATATGTAAAATTTTCTTCCGCATAAGTAAGGTCTAAAATATTTTGTTGCCCAAATTATGGCTAATAATTCTTTTTCTATGGTACTATATTTTTGTTCGGTTTCATTTAGGGTTCTGGATGCGTAGCTGATAGGTTTATCGCTACCTACTTTTCCTTGGCTCAATACTGCGCCTAATGCTACATTCGATGCGTCTGTCGTCAGTATAAATGGTTTTGTAAAGTCTGGGTATTCTAATACAGGGTGATTCGTTAATATGTTTTTAATTTTGTCTACAGCTTTAATAAATTCTGGGTGTGTTCAATTTTGTTTCCTTTTTAAACAGTTTGTCAGGGTTTGGTTATCTGAGCGTATCCTTTAATGAATTTGCGGTAGTAACCACTAAGTCCTAGAAATCCTTTAATTTCTTTGTTTGTTTTTGGTAATGGGTAATTTAGAACTGCATTTGTTTTGTCTGGATTTGGCATTACTCCTTGGGGTGTTATTACATGTCCTAAAATGATACTTCTTTTGTAAAATTCACTTTTGTCTAATTGTACTTTAAAATGTGCTTGTCTAAGTCTTTCAAATACTTCTTTCAATCTTTCTATGTGTTCTACCAATGATGTGGAATAAACTATGATGTCGTCAAGGTATACAAGGCATTTCTCATTATGTATTCCTCGTAGTATATTGTCCATGACTCTCTGGAAAGTAGCGGGTGCGTTCTTTAGTCCAAATGGCATTCGTTTGTATTCGTAATGTCCTCTAGGTGTGCTGAAGGCTGTTTTCAATATGTCTTTTTCTTCCATCTCTACCTGATGGTATCCTGATGCTAGGTCTAATGTTGTAAAATATTGGCATTTGCCTAATTTGTCTAAAATTTCGGTAATATTTGGTAGTGGATATTTGTCATCTACCGTTTTTTCATTTAACTTTCTATAATATATTACCATTCTGTACTTTCTCTTTCCGGTTGCGTCTAATTTCTTAGGTACTATTAACACGGGGCTGCTCCATGGTGAATTGGAGTGCTGGATTATGTCTTGGTCTAATAAGTCTGCTACTTGTCTGTCAGCTTCTTCTTGGCTTGCATGAGGTAGTCTTATGCTTTTGTAAAATTGGTTTATTGTCTGTTAACTCGATATTATGTTTTACTGTGTTGGTGAATGTTAATGGTATTCCTTCACAATGGAATATGTCTCGGTATTCAAAACATAAGTTCTTAATTGCTCTTTCTTCTTCTTGATTGATGTCGGTATTGAAGCGGATGTTAGTTAAATTTTCTCTTAACATTTCGTCATGTTCTATTGGGTTGTAATTTTTTTCTAAATTTTCGTCTATTTCCATTTCGTTAAAATTTAGTTCTTCTACGTTAATTGGGTCTGTCAATGATAATTCTACGGGGTAGTCGTTTGAATTTAATATTGTTGTGGTTGCAAAATTATCTTTTATTTGAACTAAGGCAGTTGGGGTTTCTACTCCTTGTTGAAATGTCATATGATTTATTATTCCTAAATTTTTGTTAGATTTTACTGGGATTTTTATTTTTCTTTCCGTTCGGGGTTCTATAGTGTATTTTTGTTCAACTTGTGTGTTTTGAAATTTAATTGGGATTTTTCCGTATTTTGTCCTTAATAAGCGTTTTTTAATGTCAATGTTGGCTCCTAATTTTCTTAGAAGGTCCATTCCGATTAATCCGTCATATTTGTCGTTAAATTCGAATACACAAAATTTATGTTTCATTTTAACATTAAATGTTCTCGGTAAGGGTATATTGGCTACGAATTGGTGTAGTGTTGTTTGATGGGCTGTTTTAATTTTAAATGGTTCTCTTTCTACATAATCTAAATAGTGTTTTTGTACGGTTCTGGGGCTAATTAATGTTTTAGAGGACCCGGTGTCGATTAATAGTTTGAATTTGGCGTGGGGTATTTCTATGTATGGTAATACTAAGTGATTTATGTTATTTAAGTTTATTAAGTTTGGTCCGTTATGAATTGGTCCATGTGAAAATTTGAATTCGGGTTTTCTTCGTCGTACTCCTCGTAAGTTACGTATTGTTCGTCACGTTCGTAAGTTTCTGCATGGTTTGTTTCATTGTTCGTATGTGTCTCAATGTCATTATTCTGGTAAGTGTTAAATTTTTCTATTTCTTGATGAAATAATTCTTCCGATGTAAAATTACGTTTCTGATGAGGGTTTGGTCGGATATGTGTTATTTTTGTGTTTTGTCTGGTGTTACCAGATAAGGTATCCATTGGCGTTGGTTTGTAATAATTGTTAGGGTTGTTATGAGTATTAGTCATTGGTGTATTTCTATTAGGGTTTGCATTGAATGCTGGTCTTTGTTGGTTTAGGTTTTGATTGAATCTCGGTTGGAATGCGGGTTTCGTGAAAGTTGGATTGAATGTTGGTCTTGAAAAATGTTTATATTGATTATTAAAATTGGTATTGTTAAAACTTGGGTTGTTACTTCGCGGTTGATTTGTTTGTGGGTTAAAGGGTGTGAATTTTTGTTGAGGGATTGTTTGTCTTGTAGCTTGTATAGTTTTTGTTGGTGAATAACTTTTATTCGCGTTGGGGTTGTATAGTCTGTTGCGGTAATACATTACATTTTCTTCTTCTATTACTAGGCTCATAGCTTCCTCTAGATTTTGGGGTCGTTGGAATCTGATTTTATCCGATAGTCGTTCTGGTAAAGCGTTTATATATGTGTCTAGTGCCATTTCGTCATACATTTTTGTTTTTAAATGTCTAACGTTTTGATCGGGTTCTTCGATTTTTAATTTTGTTAAAATTAAACTTCTCACGTCTTGGCATTTCATTCCGAACTGGTAAGGGGATTGATTGTGTTCTATTCTAAGGTTTATTAGGTCTCGGACCAGGCATTTTATATTACGTTGGTCTCCAAAATATGCAATTAGTAGTTGTTTAAACTGTTCCCATTCCTGTAAATCGTCCCTACTGGCGATTAAGGTTAGTGCCCTTCCGGCTAGCTTACTTATTACCAAGCGTATAAGCAATGAATTTCTTTGGTCATCTCCGGGTTTGTAGAAGGTTTTTAGGAACATTTCACATGCTCCAATGAAATTTGAGAGATGGGCCTGCGTGCCATCAAACGTCTGAATTGTCTCTAAATAGAGACGCAAGTCTGTGTTACTCATGTTGGTTAAGGGTTGTTTTCGATTTTTGGGAAATTTAAATTTTTTTTTTTTTTTGAATTAAGCTTTATTTCGTTATTTGTATGGTTACTTTTGCTTCGGATTTATTAATTTTCCGTTTGGGTTGTGAAATTTCAATTTTTGTAAAAATTGGGGTTGATTTTCTATTTGTAATGTTAATTATGCTTTGGATGTATTAGTTTTTCTTTTGGATGAAATAATTTCGAATTTTGTAAAAATTGGGGTTGGTTTTGCTTTTTGTGACGTTAACTTTGGTTTTGGTTTGTTAATTTTTCCTTTTGGTTGGGTAATTTTGAATTCTGTAAAGATTGAGGTTTATTTTACTATTTTCGGCGTTATTTTTAGTTTGGAATGGTTAATTTTCAGTTTGGATTGGGTGGATAAAATTTGGTAAAGGTTGAGGTTTATTTCGTTATTTTTCGGTTTTGATTTATTAATTTTAAGTTCAGACTGGTCTGGTTATTTTTTAAATCGTAGTTGCTGTTATTTATTTTTAATTACACAGTGCGGTGATGTAATTGTGAGATTTATCTTCAATAATGTTGAATTTATTACCGTAGTCTTGGATTAATTGTTTTTATGCAACTTTTAATTTATCTTGAGTTTTTGCTTCTTAAGGAATCTTAAATGGATGGATTTATTCTCGTTTAGCGTTGTTTTATTTAACTTCTGTTAACTTGTAATTAATATGACTCGAGGTTAATTGCTTCTGCACTTATTGTTGAAATTGAATACTTAAGGATGTAATCTTTGTCACGTACGTTGAGGTAATTGCACTTACAGGTGTTAGTTTATAAGAATTAGATAATTTACTTGCTAATGCTTTCGCATAAAGTGTTACGTCTGTTTATTTTTAGATCTCTCTGTACTGCTTGACTTGTAATTGAACTCTCTGTTATGTGCGTTTTCAGGTGTAATTATGAGCGTATGATAACGTTTTAGCGTTATTCTGTATTCGTATTGGAATAATGCACTTTATAATGCTGGTTAATTAGTTGAAAAACGTTTAACTCTTATACCGTGTTTGTACTGCAAATTATTTATAGAGTGTTGTGGTGTAATTTTCATGCGCTTCTATAGTTCCGTGATGGATTTAATTACTTATGATGCAAATTGCTTTAGTACTGAAAGTTGAAGTTTAGTTCTGAAAGCGATTTTCTCTGAGGTTTAAAATGTGTAATAAAGGTGCTTCTTGCTTTCTTCGGATGGCGTTTTAGATTACAGCGGTTTTAGGTTACCGTAGTCTTTAGTTAATGCAGAGTTCTTGCTGTGATTTATTCAGTATTATAGAGGTCAATGGTTTAATAATTGTTCCGTGATTGCTTAAAGGATTAAATTGCGTTCTGTGTTTCTTTATTTTATCGGATTGAAAACGTTTTTTGAATCGCGCTTGTTAATGTTTCTTGTTTTGGTGTTTAGTGAATGTGCGCCCGTTTATTTTTGGATTATTTTGAGTTTGTTTTTAATAATTGTGGTAAGAATTTTTTTTTTAATTTCAATTCTTATTTGTTTTAAGAAAATCTCTTTGTAAATAATCAAGTCTCTTTTTGCTTTTTTAAGAAAATCTCTTTTTTTTTTTTAAAATTCAAGTCTCATTTGCTTTTTAAAGAAAAAATATCTCTTTAACATTCGTCTCATAAAATGTTTTACAGTCTCGTTTTGAAAATAATTCACTTTGTAATTATTTTCAAGAAAATATTCATAAAATACAATTCATAAACAGTAAATATAAATGGTACTCAATAATTATAATACTAGCATATATCAATTATAGTTTTTGGTTAAAAAAAAAAGGTTATGGAAATGAACTTACATTAATTTCATCTGTTTCTTTGGTGGGTTTGATCGATTCTGTATCTTGTCCACCTTGGTTTGTTTGTTGGCCTTAGACGATTTTTGTACCTTGTCCAACTTGGTTTGTTGCTGGATTTAGACGATGCTTGTTCTTCCTCCAACTTGATTTGGGTTCTGCCAAAATTTCGAATTAAAATTCTTGGTCACCAATCTTCCGATTTTTGGATTTTCAGTGCCCTTTTGACATCCGGTACGACTGCGCCAGTTAAAGTTCGGGCCTTTGGAGCTGGTTTTTTAAAAACACTTTGACTTTAACAAATTTTTATTAAGTTAAAATTTAGATAACTTGTACATAATACTAAAAATAATTATTGTACTAGTGAGTAGCTTGAACAACGAAGTATGGAGTTCGAAGACTGACTCGGTTGAGTAGCTCAAACAACGAAGTATGGAGTTTGAAGACTGACTGCCGGGCATTGAGCTCCCGGGCCTTTTATAATAACCTGCCCTCCACACGGCTGTGGGAACTTGCAGATCTCATGTCTGCGTTTCTCTTTAATTGTACACTTTATTACAATGTAACAACTTAATTCTAAGTAACTGCGGTATGTTGACCGCCTGTGACCTGCCACCTGCAGTATCACTGCCCTCACGGATGCAAAGCTGCATTCCGTTCTCATGAACTGTCGATAACCTCTCTGGGTTATCCTTGTGTTACAATGTTGCATTGAACTTATACTTTTACTTAATAATTTCTAATAATTCATATTAGATTCAATACATCAATATATATATGTAATTGGGGATACATAACTCCCGCCATGATATAATAATACTACTATACATTAAACTGTCTCACCTGCTCTTTCTGTTAATTATTTTAATATTGATAACCAGTCCAGTTTACGACCACAAAAGCGCCGCAATTTCAAACGTAGTTTGAAATTAATTCGAGTGGCCGAAAACTGGACTTTCCGTCCACCTTAAAGCTAATGTGAATTTTGAATAGAATAATCGTCTAGCTATCTATAAATAAATATATTCTGACTTAACAAAAATATTTAGTGATTAATAAAATTATAGTAAAATGATGGCATTCTCTGGGATAAAAGATTCCGGAGTTAAAATAGTCCCACATTCGGATCTCTGGGAGGGGACTACTTTGGAGGATGCGATCAGAAAGTTCAAAATAAGAGTCGGGAACATTTTGCGAGCCGGAGCGTGAAATGTTAGAAGCATGAAGCAAGTAGGTAAGTTAGAGAACCCAAAAATCGAAATGAATAGGTTAGCACTAGACATAGTAGGGTAAGAAGCGGTAAGCGGCGGATTTTTGGAGTGGTGACTTCAGGGTAATTCATATAGGAGCAGAGGAAAGAAATTTGGGTGTGGGGATAGTTATGCGGAAAAATATATGATACTGTGTAGAAAATTACTTACAAAAGAATGAAAGAGTACTCATGGTTAGATTAGAATCCAAACCGGTAAACACAGTATAATACAAGTATATATGCCCACCTCTAGCTACAGTGACGAAGAGGTAGAAGCGATCTACAAAGATATCGAAGACATATTAAGACACGTCAAAGGACATGAAAATTTAATAATTACGGGGGATTGTAATAAAGTGGTAGGTGAGGGTAGGGAAGGAGCAGTAGTAGGTTTATTTGGTTTAGGCACGAGAAACGACAGGTGAAATTGGCTGGTAGAATTTTGCTATAAGAACAATTTTATCATCACAAACACATTATTTTAACATCATGCTAGAAGACGATATACGTGGAAGATGCCAGGAGATATAGGAAGATATCAAATAGATTACATTCTTGTTAGGCTACGGTTTAGGAATCAAGTAAAAAACTGTAGAAGCTACCCAGAAGCAGATATAGACACTGACCATAACATCGTAATTATAAAGGCCGCACGTAAATTTAAAAATTTGAAAAAATAAACGGAAAAAGGCACTTTGACTTTGAGAAACTAAAAGATAACGATATTCAAGAAAGATTCGAAAAAAAGTCAAATGAATTGCAAAGATATCGGGAAAATATCTGATACTAAGGAAGTAGAAACAGAATGGAATAACATTAGATCCAACCTAGACATGGCGACCAGAGATATTCTGGGGTATACACAAAAACAAAATAAACCATGGATAACAAACGATATCCTGAATTTAATAGAAGAAAGACGAAGATACAAAAATAAATCAGACGAAACAGGAAAACAGAGATACAAAGCCATAAAATTGGAAATTATTCGCAAATGCAGGAAAGCTAAAGAACAATGGATTGATGAAATGTGCAAAGAGGTACAAATTAAGATGGAAGCAGCAAAGATAGATGAAGCATACAAACTAATTAGAATGAATTTTAGTGATATAAAACCGTATAGCAAAAAAATAAGGGACGCGGGAGGAAACGTCATTATAGAAAATGTAGAAAATGGAGAAAGTGGGTAAATGGCAAGAATATATAAGGAATTTATATGCAGGAGAGGAACTAACTGCATTAGAACAGGAATCGGACATTGAAAATGATGACCTGGGATATCCTATACTTAGAGATGAGTTTGAATTAGCATTAAAGAGTCTGAAAAATGGTAAGGCGCCGGATACAGATAAGGTGCAAGCAGAAACTCTAAAAGCCGCTGGACAAGCAGTAACAGAACGTCTCTTTCAACGTGTAAGCTATATGTATGAGACAGGCGAGATACCCAAAGATTTGAAACGTAACATCATAGTAACTATACTAAAAAAAAGAGGAGCGGATAGATGTGAAAATTTTCGAACAATAAGTTTGACCGCACACGTATGAAAAATATTAACTAGATTTGTACAAAGACAAATGGAAAAACGAGCTAAAGAAATACTAGGAGAAGACCAGTATTGATTTAGGCGAAACAGGGGAACACGTGAGGCTATTTTAGCTCTGAGAGTGATAATGGAGAAAACAATAGAAAAAAGGGAAAGCGTGTATATATGGTTTGTATATCTGGAAAAAGCATTCGACAATGTAAAATGAAAAGAAATGTTCGAAATATTCAAAAAAATTGGAATGAGTAATAGGGATAGACGTATGCAAATAGCAAACAGCAGAAATAGAATTATAGCAGCAACGTAGAGAAGTAAACATTAGGAAAGGGATGAGACAGGATGTGTCCTATCCTCATTAATTTTTAACTTGTACATTGAAGAGTCAATGAATACTGTCAAATTTGGAATTACTATGCAGGGACAAAAGATTGATATGCTTAGATTTGCAGATGATATAGCAGTATTAGCATCTAGCAAGGAAGAGTTAGAAGCAACTCTTAATGATATGGAAACAGTTCTAATAGAGTGATACACTATAAAAATTAACAAAAATAAAACTAAAGTACTAGTATGCAAAGGAGAAGAAAATAAATCAAAAACAAAAATACAAATAGGTAGCGAGAACTTACAAGAGGTTAAAGATTTCTACCTTGAAAGCCAAATAACGCAAGATGGGAAAAGCGCAAAGATATAAAACAAAGATTAGCACAAGGTCGTGCTACATTTAACAAAGAAAGTAACTATTGTGTTCAAAGACAACAAACATAGAAACAAGGGAAAGATTGCTTAAAACATATATGTGGAGCACAGCACTGTACGACTGTGAAGCCTGGACAGTAGGAGAAGCGGACAAGAAAACGGTAGAAGTCTTTGAAATGTGGTGCTACAGACGTATGACGAAGATATCATGAACAGACAAAGTTAAGAACGAAGAGGTACTAAAAATGGTAGGGGAAGAAGAAATATGTGGAAAACGGTAAAATATAGGAGAGATAGGATGATAGGCAACATACTACGGCATGAGGGAATAGTGCGGAATATATTAGAGGCAGATATAGGGAAAAGGAGAAGTAGAGGTAGACCTAGGTTAGACTACTGCACACAGATAGTGAAAAATGTAGGCTGTAGGAATTTCAGGGAAATGTGTAGGCTAGCTCAGAATAGAAATCGTGGCAGGTACGCATCCAACCAGTCCCAAGATGGATACATCAATGACGAAAACAGTAACTGTATCTAAACATGAGGATTATGATAAGCAAGTACAAGTATTGGTTGGCCTATATTCTCGAATAATGTTAATTATGTGAAAGGATTTACTGGAAAACTCTTAATTCGGCAAATGTCTAAGTGTTGGGGGATCTTGTCAGCCACAGGCTGCTTAACCCCCGTCACTGAATCTTGGTGAAATAGGGCATAAAATTAGAAAACAATAAAAGAGGAACCGAGCTGTATACAAGCTGTGTGAGAATTTCAGGGAACTGTGTAGGCTAGGTCATAATATAAATAAGTGCAGGTACGTATACAACCAGTTTTGAGACGGAAAACCTAACGACGAAAAAAATAAGCGCAAATAAATCTGATGATTATTGTAAACAACTACATGTGTTGGTTGTAAAATATCTGCAACTAATGTTGACTGTGCGCAAAGATATATTGGAAAAATATTTAATTGGTAAATGTTCAAGTGCTGGGGAACTTGGCAGCCACAGGCTGCTTACCCTTCTTCACAACCTTATATGTGATTTCCCAATGTTCCACCCGAAGGTACTACATTGGCCAGGAAGCGAGTTTCCTTTACCTGGAAAATTTAGAATTTTGCCGAACTCTTGCTGTTCCAGTCAAGGTAGGGATTTTTAATTTTAAATTTTTTTTTTTTAATGAAGAACAGCTTTCATTGGCAGAGTCGTTCAGAAAATATTTAATCTTTCCAGAACTGATTAAAAAAAGGTAGCAATTCAAGATTAAAAGAAAAATTGCCAAGTGCCATCTCATCAAAGGCTTGGAAACAATATTATATACAAAAGGATGTCCCTAAGGATTCAGCCTATCAACCACCCTCTGGAACCTGTCAATCAATCCTCTTCTAGACCTAAACATCCCTAATACATCCACCTTTGCATACGCCGATGACATTTCTTTCCTAATCCATGATAATTCCCGAGCATCCCTTAGAATCCACAGCTGCTCTCTTAATGAACTCTTTCAAATCTTGGTCTTCCCTAAACAAGCAACTGCTTTCCCCAACCAAATACAAGATGCTCCTTTTCAAAGGATTCCTAAATATTCGACGTAGCCCCAAAGTCCACATCCAGAACACTCCCATCACCTTCTCCCCGTCAGCATTATACCTGGGCCTCCATATTGACGGCCGTAAAACTAACAAACATCTAATTAAGCTTCGTACCAAAACAAAGATCATCCTACAAAATCACCATCACTATAACTCCTCCCTCTGAAAGACAAAAACTTAGTAGAATCGATAGATCTCTCCTTCTCTACTACTTACGAGCCTAGAGAACCGTTTTTATCTCTGCACTTTACCAAACGCCCCATTAAACTTACTCCCAACTTCTGCATTCAAATCTGTAACCTTAGGAAGAACCAGTCCATTTTCCTGCATGACAGAACTTTGCTCCCCGACGAATACCAAACCCTCCCCATGACTGAAATTAAATCCCCTATACATAGCTCCTTGATCCATTCCTGGTAAGAGTTATGGTCCCTCTCCCAAACTGGTAGACATACCTACGACGTCTTCTCAAATATAACAGATATCCTTCTACACATTCTCCTCTCCAACCCACCTACCATTCAATTCCTTACCGGGCACGGTCCTCAACAAACGACACGAGCAAGAGCACGAAGCCCCAACCCCAGTAACCGCATTCCACTCAAAGATTTTATAAAATTTATTAATTTTGTAAATATATTTCATTAACTTTGAATGTACAACTAGGTTCGGCCTTTGGGCTGTGAATCAAGATCAAGATCAAGATCAAGATCAAGATCAAGACCAAGATTAAGTAACAACCATCAAGCGGAAAAAATCTTAAGATTCTCACTGTTTAGGGAAGTTGATCCTGAGTAGGTCAGATTCTACGACAAGTAGATTTGCGTTTATTCGATGTTTAACTGTCGTAATGGTAAAAGTAATGTACAATTTATTATGAGAAAAATAAATGATTAATCAATTACTTAGAGATATTTTTTTTACACGGGGAGGAAGACTTAAATAATTATTGCTTTAAATATCTGTTACGTTGTAACAGTTTTTTTGACCGCTACACTATATCAACGAATATTAGTACTAATAACTCAAGTAAAGTCATTAAATCATGCGAACCATTTTTAAACAAACAAGTATCGATATTGTATGTGCTAACCGCCAAACAGAAATGTTAGTTTGGTTGCTAACATCAGGCGCAGAAAGTTAATAAAACTATTATCAAGGCCAAACACCTTTCCTGTTTAGTGCATAGCACATTTGCGCGCACTTTAGCCAGAGCTCTCGTAGAGAAAATAATGGAACCACTCAAGGTTCTGGCGTGTAACTTGCGCCTAGCTTTTTGTGCGGAGTACAGCCCTAGTGCGCTAAAACACTAGGCTTTGTGATTTTAACAATGCGTTTTTTTGGTAATTGCTCTTTTGATAATTTAACTTATAGAAGGTGTTCGTTTGATAAATTTCCCTTCTCATAATTACACTCTTCGTAATTTTATTTTTAATAATCTTCAATATTTCTGTTATAATGTTCCGTTTAAAAGTCAATTTTAAATGACTTTTAATAAATAACTTCGTTTCGATAATTACTGAGATAAACTCATTTAATAATTCTTTGGACATTTGTGTAAATAACACAGAAAACAATTCTTTCATGATTTCGTAAAAGTACGATAAGATATGTTTTTCAACGCTTCGTAGAATTCGTCAACTAGATTTCTATATTATAATTAACAATTTTAAGAAGTTGTTTTGTATTATCTGGTTTTACAAAACTAAAGCAGCGAGTAGGCTGTATTTAATAGAAGATAAAATTCTACTTTTACATCTGTGAATGTAAAATATGAACGTCCTTCAACCGTACGATGGATAGTTTGATTTTGTGTTATGTTATAGAAAAGCAATAAGTTGGAATGTAAAAGAAACGTTTTACAAAGAAGGTAGAAATTTTTATGGTTTATAAATTAAGTCCGAAGATGCTTTTGAAAGTATTGGAATTTTGTTGGTCCAGTTCGTGCGTATAACAAAAACGCATGGAAGTTAGCATGGTCCAGTTCATGGGTCACGCAGCTGTTCGTGTTCGGTGGAACATGTGAATTTGACGTCACTTGTTTAATGAAAATGTATGTATAAACACCTGCCCTAACATGTTGTGAAGATAACATGTAAAGAACACCTGCAGAGCCAAGGTAAGAGATTAAATTATTCTTGCATCATTTTTACATTTGGCGATCTTCAATACCAGGCTGCTTCAGAAAATATTTTTGTAACTATCCATTTTGACAAATCCATTTCGCATATTAAAAAGGACCTTAGTAAATTTTTGTTGACAATATTATTTCAATACAATTACAGTTATTAAATTTTATAAAATAATGTGAACTTGAAGAGTTCTTATTGATGTTTCATTTACGCATGATTTCACTTACAATGTTTAAATAATGAATTAATAGAGAAGTAGTTAAAATTTTATAAAGTGTAAACAGAAAAAGCAGATCTGACATTTCTGGTATAAATTCAAGTTAGATTTTTGTAACTAAAGTAACGTTTGAAGTCTTGATATTTTTCTTTGTATATATAATTCTACCTTATGAGTACATGACGCTTGTATTATCTCTTCTTAAACAAATTTTATATCTACAATTTTTATGAAAGTACAAATTTTAATTAAAGAAACAACATTTAATTTTCTTAATTAATTGTTTTATTCTGAACAAGTACGTTCAGAAGTAAGGTGACAAAGAATAAGACAAATAGAGTAAAGTGGTAAACTCAATTTAATAAGGAGCTTTAATAGCCTTTTCAGTATTTAAAGAACAAAACCTGTGAGTAGTATAACTATGGAGAAGCTGGGACAGCCCTTTTTAAAGGGTCATAAATATCTTGTAAAGGGTGTGTGTATTATGGAAAAGAGAAGTATGTATGTGTGAAGGTCATGTATGTGTAGGTGTGTGTGTGTGTTGGTATTAGTTAGGTTTGAGGATAACGATAGTATGGCTATGGAGAAGCTGGCCGGCCCTTTTTAAAAGGATCATAAATATCTTGTAAAGGGTGTGCGTATTATATAAAAGAGAGGTATGTATGTGCAGGTGTGTGCGTGTAGGGTGTAGGGTATGTATGGTTTGTCGGTGATGTTAACGTGGAAGTCGTGCCGCCCTCGTGATAAAAGTGTGTGTAGATATCGATCGGGGGCGGTGTTGTTGTTGTTTTATTTTCGAAAAGAAAGGTATGTATCGTTATGCGTATAGGTGTGTAGGGGGCGTGCGTGTTTTAGTCTAAGACGAAATATCGTAAGGGCGCGCAAGTGGTGCGAACGTGTTTTGTTTTAAGAGCGTGTTTTCGGGATTATCTCATCGGACACGTGCAAGACGTTTCAAGTAATCTTTAATAATTTGAAAATGTTACGCTCGATGTGTCGTAGGCAATTATGATGAAGTATAAGAAGAATAAGGCTGGGGAAATAACCGCAAGGTTTTTATTACAGGTGTCGATAAGAAAAATTGCGTGCTGCGTTTGTATTTGAAAAAATTTCTCCCCTACTACGAATAATAGTTTCGTCGTCTTGGTAAAAAGAATATCCAAAATATTTTTCTATTTATTATTGTGTAATTATTCGAACGGTAAACATCGTGTGTCGAAAGTGTAAAAATGTCTCAAGCTTCGGACGAATTAAAATTCCAGACGCGCCTACCTCAACGCGTGCAATTTTAAAACAATTGAAAAGTGCTTGCAACGTAGGTCGAAAACGTCACTATGAATCGATGCTGCTAAATCTGAAATGTAATCAGATCGTTTCTAATGCAAAAGCAAGCGTGATAGGGCGATCAGAGGGCAGGTATTAGTAAAAGAATGGATCCGGCGATAATACTAGTGCGAAGGACGACGACGAGGGTTATGCGAACGACGTCGAAGTCGACGATCCTGCTGAAAATTTCGATAGATTAACATCAAAGAAGAATGTCAAAAGACGTAGAACGTCGAACAATATCGTGTGGGTCGATTTGAAATCGGCTTTCGCCCGCAGGATACGTTCGAGTGCTGTGGTCAATTTATATCACATAGATCCCATGCAATTTTTAGAAGATGCATTCGCCCTAATAGAGCGACGTTTGAGAAAATGTTTGAGAAAATTTGGATCTCTTAAAATTAATTTCGTGTTTAACGGTGAATACGTAAAGCCCAACGCATCAACATCATCGTCTTCAGAAGCCGTGGATACATCGTCATCATCATCATCGTCGTCATCGCTCAGACATTTTACTACTAAAATTATAAAATTTTAAAAATTGAAGACTTTCAAACTCAAGTTAAACCCGAAGCCATTCAGGAATTGAACAATAAACTGGACGAATATACCGAAAAGCAGAGCGGGTTAGCTCTTTCGAGAATATTAAATTTAGGCGTCAATATAAATCATGCAGGAACCTATAGTATGCATTCTTAAGGAAGGGGATAAGAAAATTGTCTACGAGATGATATGTTTATTTTAATAATCATATACGTTTGTAATATAGAAGAATGTTGACGGTCGAGGATCTTACGAAATTACCGCTCGAGTATATCGAGAGGCATGCAAGTAAAGACGTCGCCAGAAATTTCGATAAATTACCGGAGTATTTGCAAAAACAATTATGGACGCATCGCTATTGTTTAGCGCATGGCTTACAATCGTCGTCGTCGCATGCAGATCAGATAGATGGACCTCCTTTGCAAATAAAATCGTGTCCTGAATGCGCATGTTCTACCCCATATGTACGCGCGCACAACAACACATCGCAGCCCTGCAATAAAAACCTATGAATGCAATTAAAATGCTCATTGTTCGAAATGACTCCTAAAGGACCGCCCGCAGCCGTCGCAGCATATCTCGCCTACTCTTTAATATGTAATAATTACCTATACATATTTAAACCGAGCGTGCCCTCCTGGCAAAGAAATCCGGTTCCCGTAGATCCTCCGAATGCATTCGTATGTTTCGAGGTTGTTGAAAATAAAGACGTTTTGGCATTGTCGAAGTCCGAGTCGTCACAACAACAACAACAAATAAGATGCTCTCGCTCTAAAGATTGGAAACGTATGGAATTAATTACCATGCAGCTGCAACAGCAATGGCAGCAGCAGCAACAGAACCATTCGGAAGAGGTTCCCTTATCGCCATCATCATCAGAGACGTCGTCGTCGTCGTCGGCCGCGGGATCGAGAGACCTTTTAATTTATAAAAGTTATCTGAGGAGGAGGAGGACGCCTTCAACGACGACGAGAAATTGAAAACGTAGATGGATCCGGCGACGGCGAGGACGGCAACGACGACGACGACGACGACGGTGCCGAATGGTTGAACAATGGATCCGCGGGCGATTGTGTCGGAGACGGAGTTGGCATCGATCCTTTTCTGATGTTTAAAATAAGATTTAAATATAATAGCAGTTTTACGGAGACCGAATGGTACGTCATGCCATGGAATCATAAACGAATCGCCTTCGAAAGAGAAAGAGAGCGAGAAAAAAAAGATCGAGAATTTGATAGTTCAGATGGTGTATGGACGTATTTAGAACACATCGTACTTATGCAATTAATAGGAGCGTGGGCATACTACATCTATTACAAATATAAAAATAAACCATGCGCGCATGAGCAACATCGTTTGCGCTCGAACGAAAACCTACGCATGCAAAATAATTTTCAGTTCTAACCGGGAGGTATCTTCGTTCAGGGTGTGTATGTGCGCGTGAAATTTTGCACTTAATTAAATAGCAATTATGGTGAAGTATATTCAAGACGAAAATAATCATACAAGTGGTGACGACAGTCAAGTATTTTAAATAACGATGATGATGACGTAATTTCGTCATCATCATCATCTACGTGTGCAGTATCTGGATCGCCGCAAGTTTTGTCAGGTATTCATGTCTACGATAACGATCAGGCGATGGATCCCTGATATGTAGCACCGAATACCGATTGAATTCCTCCAAGGAGAATGCGCAATGGTGCGCTCACGGTCATACGATCGAAGTGGGCTTAACCAAACGAAAGAGCAATATGGATTTTAGCCCTGTTATCAGACTTATATGCCCCAACAGATTTTGTAAAGAAGGCGAATTGCAAATGGACGAAAACGAGTGGAAAGATTTGTCGTCTATCAATATCGAACATAAATTTAGAAAATTTTTTCCAACCGCTCGGATACTGCCACGGTTGCATCTGCAGGCGCTACCGCCGCCTCCGTAGTCGCAGACGTATGGCACTGGAGGCGTGAAATGCATCAGACGATCGACGGATACTTGGAAGTGGAATTTAAAGACGAATACGAGTCCATTCATAGAGTCGAGGTGCAAACTGTTGCGGCTCTCGCCGCATTAGAATCAACAACAACAACAGGATCCGGATACAATGTTGCGCGAATTTTCTCTCCGCGAAGAATTTGCAAAAGTGTTTACTCTAGCTCCTCTTATAATGCTCAAATTAGAAATATTGAAAGGACAAGATTTTCAAGAGTTCTACGATAGAAATATAGAGTGCGTCGCCACTTGCCTTCCCGAAGAGTTTGGAGCTTACGCGTATAACAGGTGCAAGAGCAGTAGCGGCGACGGCGACGACGATGGAGGTGAAGGCGGGCCCTCCTCGAGGATGCTGGACTTTATTCGAACGTGCAGGATCAAATCTTATGTCGAGTCGAGATGATAAGCGAATACGTATTTGGAAATCCATCCCTAAGTACCCTAAACGTTCTTTACGACATCAACAGACTCGGCTTATTAGAAATCACGCGCCATTTCCCTCACGAAATTGTCGATGACGTATTATGTTTATATCAAAAGAATTTAAATGTCGAAATGAAACCTTTGTATTTTAAAGATAGTGTATGATCCTTTTTGTAAATAAAATTTATTCTGTATGCAGTTATTTTTATATATATATTTAAATTGTTACGTTATTGCAGGAGAGATGTTAGTCAATGTTGGTACACGGGGTGAAGGGTTGTTCAACAACCTCTTAAATAAATTGCCCTTCGAACTGCACCTTCCTGGTCATAACTTCTGCGGTCCCGGAACCAGGCTACAAGAGCGTTTAAATCGCGGAGACAAAGGTATTAATCCTCTAGACGAAGCGTGCAAGCAGCACGACATCGCGTATTCGCATCACAAAGACGTGGAGCGCAGGCACGAGGCCGACAAGGTCTTGCAAGAAGCGGCTTGGCGGCGAGTCAAGGCCAAAGATTCTAAGTGGTCCGAGAAGCTCGCAGCGTTGGGCGTAACGGCTGCAATGAAAGCGAAACGCAAACTAGGAATGGGAATAGACAAGAAAATGGCCGTGAAACTGGATCGTCGACAGCGAGGAGGACGACGACGACGACAAAAACGACGACGTCGAGTACGTCGATGCTCGGGTAAATTCAAAGACAATAACGGTAACGTCGGCAGAAAATGCTCCTTCAGAGGCGGTCTTATAAGTACAATATCTAAAGAAATCAGAAAACAAAGCATCAAGAGTAAAGGACACGGAGATGCTTCGCATAATCGTCTCATTTCGAGCGCGATGAATGCCGCAAAAATTATAGTCAACAGGATGGGAGGTCGTTCGAAAATTAAAGTACCGCGCATAAGACCGGTGCCCAAGCGAGGAGGCTTATTGCCCTTGATTCCGATATTTGCGGGTCTTTCGGCGCTCGGAGCACTGGCCGGCGGAGCGTCGAGCGTTGCAAACGCCATCAATTCGGCCAAAATGCAAAGAGGTATTTCGACGAGAACGCGCGTCACAACAGAGCCATGGAAGAGAAAAAAGTCGGCAGCGGATTGTATTTAAAGCCTCACAAGAAAGGTAGCGCCTTGTACTTGAAACCTTATCCGGGGGATTCAAAAAACGGATGACTTCGACGGTGCCGAGGAATGCTAAGCTCGCCACCACCACCACCACCACCACCACCCTTACACCTCCCATGCGCGCATTGACCGATCTCGATCTGCACAAATATGCTAAAGGTGTTCCGTATTTTAGAGGCGTGTACATGCGAGACGAGTTGCCGCTAAAAAGACGCGACGGAAGCTTAGCACCGCTGTGGCGAAACGAAAGTGGTATTATAAATTTAGACGATGGATCCGGTCCGGGCACGCATTGGGTCGGTTATAAAAAAAGGGCCAATACGGTGATATACTTCGATAGTTTCGGAGACCTGAGGCCTCCCGAGGAAGTCTTAAGATATTTTCACGGTAGCGATATATATTATAACGTGGAAAGGGAGCAAGACTTTAACACGATCGTGTGTGGTCATTTAGTGTTGAAATTTTTACATAAAAGAACCATAATGCCCTCGGAGCGCTACAGTCATGTCTAGGACATTCACGATATTCGGGTATGGAAATACCATCAGCAGCGGTACGCTATACCCACCTGTGAGACTGAACGATGGCGGTACGTACACCTGCGGCTTGGTGGGTCTTTACAGGTGCAACACCGTTCGAAATATTTACGAGGGAAATAATAAGTTCTATTACGATAAAGATAAAGAAATCACCATCGACGAGGGATGCTACGAAATAGACGAGCTAAACACGTTCCTGAGAAAAAGATATTGAGTCGGCTAAAGCCAACAAAGAAATTAATTCGTCCGTAACTTTGGACGACGACGGATTGGTCGACGGCTTGTTTTCTTTAAGAGCTAATAATAATACCCTAAAGTGCGAAATAAAATCGAAATACTCCGTAGACTTCACGAAGCGCGGCAACATCGGTCGAATGCTGGGATTTTATGATCGAATTTTAGAGGAAGGTCGTTCGCATACGTCCGATCGCGATGTGGAAATAATTTCGGTATCTAATATTTTCGTAGATACTAACATTACGACGGGAGCGTACCGCAATAACCAACTTTGTCATAGCATTTACGAATTTGGCCTAACCGTGCCCCCAGGCTACAGCATAGAACAACAACCCAGCAATATAATTCGTTTCTCTGTGCGTGGACGAATTCGATAACATTACGTTGAGACTGGTGGATCATACGGGTGAAGCGGTTAATTTTTCGAAGGATACGTACCTTTGCGTTCGCCTAGAGCTAAGACGCGAATAATAAAATTATTATTAAGTTAAAATGGGCGTCGTTTACGATGACGAGCGTCAGCATCAGCAGCAGCAGCAACAGACGTTAGCCGCAGTCGTCAATATACCTAAGAAAAATCCGCGCGTTGGGCATTGTTATCGTCGTTGCTGCCGAAGTCTTCTTCTTCTTCTTCCTCAAAACAAACCTATATAAAACGCAAAAACGTTCTCGAAATCTGCAGTCGCACGCAAATCATCGTTAGGCCATAACGAAATAAAAAGCGGAAGAGGTGTGAAAAAGCGACATCATATTAAAAGAAGAGGAAGAAGAACCTCGCTCTTAGTCGCGCAGACGCAAGTTTCTTAAAAGCGCTCGGCTACAAGCTTTTGAATACGAGAAAGAAAAAGTACTAGAAATGGCTAAACGTGGCGGTAAAATACGTGGTGATTTTGGTAGTAGCACGAAAATGGTCGCAGATCACATCTCGTCGGTGATTAGTTCTCCTTTGAAGAAATTACGTTTCGACGAGGTGGCCAAATTAGACGTATTCAAAAGGCCTCGCTACGAAGAGACAATTTCGAAAGAAGATTATTATTCGTATTTACCCTTCACGCGAAACACAGACCACAGCGATAGAGTGATTATAGAAATCCAAAATTCCGATGCTATAACCGCAACCTACGACAGTTACATTAATATTAAGGGAACGTTTTCGGTGAAAACCGAAGGTAAACCGTATACGATAACGAACAACGCAATATTATTCTTGTTCGATGAAATACAGTACAAAATGGGGAGCACGCATGTGGTCGACGTTTGTAAGCAGCCTGGTATAACGTGCACGATGAAGGGTCTCGCTTCGTATCACAAAAAATTCAACGGTTTGAGCAATAGCACCTGGGACCCTCGAGGAGATACAAACGCCGACATTTTTAAGAACGGACGCTTCTCGTGCAATGTGCCTCTAAAGCATATTTTTGGATTTTGCGAGGATTATAAACGAGCCGTCGTAAACATGCCTCAAGAGCTTGTTTTAATTAGATCCAAGAGCGACGTCAATTGTTACAAGAGCGACGAAAACGAGCTAACATTTAAAATTACTAAAATATCGTGGAGGTTCCGCATTTAAAGCTTAGCGATGAATCGAAATTAAATTTATTCCATCATTTGCATAAAATCCCAGAATTGTGGTTTACTTTCGTCGCTGGGAGCTTCACGAGTTGCCGTCCTTTCCGTCTTCGAAAATTCACGTTTGGCGTATTAAGAATTCGAACGAATTAGAAAACCTCGATGGATTCTATTTACTCTTCAGCATGGCAAGTATGATAATGCGAAGCAATCGGCATCCCAGTTCGATCACTGCAATCTGACAAATTTAAAACTATACCTTAATTCCCAAGAATTTCCACTTCAAGATATGAATTCGGACTTTGCCAATAACGATTATTCGACCCCGTTCATGCACTATTCGAAATTTCCGGAAAACTATTATGCAGGCGCGAGCAATTTGAGCTACGCTCTGTGTTGTTTGAACGACTATCAGCAATTTGGCAATTGTCCCGTGTTCGTGATCGATTGCAGTCGTCAAGAAGAATCTATTAAAAATTCGGCCGTCGATATACGTCTCGAAATCGAATCCAGCAACATTTTCGATCAAACCACTAAAGCATACTGCTTAATTTTGCACGACTCTATATTCGAATACGATCCGTTTACGGAAATCGTTACGCGTCATATTAGCGAATAATAGACATGAAGGTTATTAAACAGAAACAATCTCTACCGGTTGCAAATATGGATCTAACGGTCGAACAGGATGATCCTTATTCCTATTTTGGAAGGCGCAAAAGCACGGAGATCTCTTACCGGCCAGCATAAGATGCATCGTATGCGGACCTTCTGCGTGCGGTAAAACAAACCTGATTTTGAGTTTGTTACTGGCACCCAACGGATTGGAATTTGAAAACGTTTACATTTATTCCAAGTCGCTATTTCAGCCCAAATACGATTTTTGAGTCGAGTTTTGAGACCGATCAAGGGACTAGGCTATTACGAATTTAGCGAAAATTCCGAAATAATTTCACCGCAAGATGCTAAGAGTAATTCGATTTTCATTTTCGACGACATTCAATGTCACGAGCAAAACGCGATTCCTCAATATTTTCAATGAGCCGTCATAAGAATATAGACGCGTTCTACCTCAGCCAATCGTATGCAAGAATACCGAAGCATCTTATTCGCGACAATACAAATTTAATTATAGTTTTTTCGCAAGACGAAATGAACTTAAGACATATCTATTCGGAGCACATTAATACCGACATGAGCTTCGAAGATTTCAAAAAGATGTGCCGTCTAGCGTGGGAAAAAAAAGACGGCGATGGCAATAAAGCCGGATACGGATTTTTAGTGGTAGACAAAGAAAAGCCATAAACGAGGGCCGCTACCGTAAAGGATTCGATCATTACATATGTATTTAAAATCACGACGTTCGAGCGAACTTTCATCAACGCAATGTCTGCGGCTGCGATGAGACGAGGACGACGACGACGACGACGTCACTCTACGAATTTAAATCGAGCCGTAGTGCAGGCCACTAAAACGATAAGAAAAAAGTTTTTAGATTTTAAACGAGATCAAAATCGAGCTCAATTAAAATACGGAATGAAGCATGCTCAATTACTAGAACCGTTAAAATCGCTATCAAAATTCTCTGCAAGTAAAAATCCTAATTATATTCGACGTCAGAATGCGAAGCACGAATCTGATAATGTCGGCGACGGTTCAGATGTCTTACTTAAAAAGTATGCCGACATCCTGTCCAAAAGCGAGGATCCCAATATAGACGATACCGGAATCGGCATTCAATACGACGACCTTTCGAATAAATGGTCTATGGGCAATTCAGAGTTAGCTATTGCAGACGACGGATCTACGATTAATATTAGAAATAAAAATATCCTATTACGGAGGGCTTACTTCGATTGTTAACTTATAAGAAAATCCTTCGAATAAGAAAACGCCTGCTGGCAATCCTTCCGAGCTAGATGTAAAAATTACATCGATATTTTGAAGAAAACCAATGCATATAATAAACTGTTTCGCAAGGATCTGCCTAAAACGCCCAAATATAAAAATTATATCGTTCCGAATTTAACACCGTCGCCCGTGGCGACTACAATATCTACGCCTCCTCCCTCGCCGCAGCATGCTTCGTCGCCGTCACCGTCGTCGTTGTCGTCAAGAGAGATGAATACAGCATCGGCGACTCCTACGATTCCCATGCAATTACGATCCAAAATAACGAAGAAAAGAAAGGTCTCGGTATGGATGATTTATCGAAAAAGACAGCCATCGAGTAATATAAGCAGAATTTGGCGATACAAAAAATTCGATAATTCTAATCATGAGATAGAATACGTTCATTGGGACTCGCCGGCCGAGCTGGTGAGCCGGCTTCGTTTGTTGATGGCCGAACGTTCGGCGGGCAACAATAGCTCTCAGAATCAAAACGAATTTCTTTCTATTATATCCGAATTAAAGGAGGCGAAATTAATCGCCTAATAAAATATACACGTCCTATAGAATAGTCTCAGAAATAAAATGGTCGTCGATAAATTTGGAAGAGCGTATGTTGCCAGAGACTCTGGAGGCGGAGGGTTTGGTAATACCGCTGCGCGCGGGCCTCCTGGTGTAGGCTTTAAACTAACTCCGGAAGGCG
The DNA here is from genome assembly GCA_036346225.1 of Platerodrilus igneus. Lineage (NCBI taxonomy): Eukaryota > Metazoa > Arthropoda > Insecta > Coleoptera > Lycidae > Platerodrilus > Platerodrilus igneus. The sequence continues at coordinate 6,147,847 of JARFIW010000780.1, read as the reverse complement.
ATTTCAACATAGAAAATAGAAAACTTTGCAACGTAGGCAATCCCGTGACCGGAACGGATGCGGTAAATAAACGAAGCGCCTTGGTATTGGACGAGGACGAGAAAATAGTTAACTTGAAGGATTTTAGAATAGTGAATTTGGCCGATCCTAAAAATCAAACGACGGCGTAAACTTAAAATTTTGCAGCGAAGAACTCAATCTGCGTATAGGCAAAGCATTGGAAATATGTTTGACCGCTTCATCTTCGGGAAAACGCATGCTAATAAGAAACTTAAATTTGACGCCAAGTCGCGATCCATTGTAAATTTGCACGACCCGCAGAGCTCGGCGATGCCGTTAACAAGAGATACGTGGACTCGACGTTGTCAGAAAAAGCTCAAAATTTTATGAAACTAACCACGATCGACGACGGTAAGGCCAAGAACTTCGACTCTCGAGGCTTGAGAATTGTCAACATAGGCGAGGCCGAAGATGAGCACGATGCCGTTTCTAAGTTCTATGTGAACGCGAGAATACAAAATCTTATCGAAGGTGTCGCCATTCACCGCGATAACGTGATCATTCGAGATGTATTGCAATCGGTCGTTCAAGTGTTGAACGAAGTTGTTTTAAACACGAACTTCCTGATTTTCAACCACTTGAAATTAGACGGGGTCAAGACGTCTGCTGGAGACGATTTACAATTTCACAAAATTAATACCGACGTTATAAGACACCTGCACGTGTTATTGGAGCAAGATAAAGCCTCGTCGTCTAACTCTCATACTCGTATCAAACCTTAAAAATGCCTAAGAAATATAACGATAAGGAAATACTAGTGGATGAACTGCACAGAGGGGTTAGAATAAATTTTCCACGTCGAAGAACGATCATCAAATGTTATCACGACTTATTCCAAGCCGATATTGCTGAATTTATTCCATATTCGAAATATAATAAAGGGCATAAGTATATTCTACTCGTGATCGATTGCTATTCGAAATATTTATGGACGAGACCGCTTAAATCCAAGAATGGTCATGAAGTCACATCTGCGATGCGCGAGATTTTAAATGAAATTAAAAGATCGCGGCCTCCTTTACCGAAAAATCTGCAAACAGATAATGGTACAGAATTTTATAACGGCCAATTTGCACGGCTGATGAAGGAATATGGCGATATTAATCATTACTCCACATATAGCTCAATCAAAGCCGCCATCGTAGAACGTGCAATCAGAACGATAAAAAACAAACTGTATAAAGCTTTTAGTCTGAGAGGCAAATGGAAGTGGATTGATATAATCGATTCGATTGTATCGAAATACAACGATACGGTGCATTCGGCCACTAAAAGAAAACCCAAAAATGTGACCGCGAAAACGCGTCTGAAAGTTTACGATAAATTAAAACTGGCGACTAGAAAACCTCGTTATGCCGTGGACGACTTTGTACGCATTTCAAAATATAGAAGTATTTTTTCTAAGGGCTACAATGCAAACTGGAGGAAACGTTTAAAATATGTAAAGTGTTTCGAGCAAATCCGACTACTTATTTACTCGTCGACATGCATGGCGATCCAGTATTGGGACAGTTTTATGAAGCTGAGCTGCAGAAAACGAGAGTTCCAAATATTTACCTTATCGAGAAAATACTAAGGCGAAAAGGAACCAAAATTCTCGTCAAATGGTTGGGCTTCCAAGAGCCTTCCTGGATTCAAAAAGCTGATCTTATATAGATTGTTACATTTAAAAATAAAACATTTGTTTTTATATTTTTATTATATAAATATGTTACGTTTCAAAAATAAAAATTTGTTTCTTTTTTGTTGATTTTTATTATACATTTTTTGATCTTGTAAAAATAAGAAAGATAGAGACGCTACAACTGCGATACTTTGACATGCAGCAGCACTTAAAATGTATTATTTTAGTTTATTTTATACATAATATAAAAAATAAAAATACAATGCAGTTTTTTTTATCTTGGCTTGTTACAATATTTTAATTAATTTTATAATAAATATAAAAAATAACAAAATACAATGCTTTTTCTTGATTACAATATAACAAAGAGAGCCTCTACAACAGCGCTTAAAATATATTTTTAAATTAATTTTATACATAATATAAAAATTAAAAAAATACAATGCGGTTTTTATAATATAAAAATACAAAAGACAATGCAATTTCTTTCTCGTTACAAGATTTTAATTATTTTTTATAATAAACATGCAATTCACAAAATAAAATATGGTTTTATTCAAAGGTCCTTTATTAGATAGTGCCCATGAGGCAAAGTATCTATTCCGTTAGACAAAATGTATCTTTTATCATCTTGATAACTTAAAGCAATTTTCGTCTGACGTATGGAATATACCTTATGCAAATATGATCGTATGCTATTTTGGTCTCGTTCTATAACTACTTTATTTCGTAACGTATCGAGATAGTGATCGAAACAGATTTGCCGATCGATAATGTACTTTTTAACACCCTTAGCCTTCTTTATTATCTCACGGCCTTCTATTTTTAAAGAGTACATTTTCGATCGAAGGCCTACAAAGTGCGTTAAAATACGGCCTCTAGTTTCGTCTTTCATAAGACCAATGACTTTTTTATTAATTAAAGGAATTTTATAGATGTTATCGGGATCATAAGCGCTCGTATCAAATTTTTCTAGATTCGTCTTTATACACTCTTCATAGAAATCATTGCACGTCACACTATACAAAAGGCTGTCGGTGTCCATGTAGCATAATTCGCAATTATTTGCAAATTTTGCCTTCATGAAATCGTAGTGAAAATTATATAATTCAATTTTTGATAATTCTAAGATGGCCATACCTATGTAGATAGGTTTGTTGAACTCTATCTCTGTTTTGCTCAATTCGATCGCGACCAGATTTTTGTCAAAAATCGTTGCCGAATGGAAATTTGGTTTGAAATTAAAGATAGAGCGCCATACCGACCGCTCCAATGAGTCACTAATTTTATGACGCGTCTTTTCCTAACATTCTCCATTGTTTTACCAAAATGGAATTGTTTGCAAATTTATATAGATTTTGTGCAAATTCCGTTTTAGCTTCCGTGCGCATTCTTGTATTTAATTCGACAAACGGTCTCAACCAAGGAGACTGACCGAATTCTAAAACCTTATGAACGCGCGTCATAACTACGCCCGCAGATAAATAAACCTGGAGATTTCTGTAATGCACAACGTAGTTGAACTTTTCGTGAGAGTGCACATTAATTTTGAAAATTTCGAGCCCGGAGGCGTGTCCTGTTCTGGGCACATCGGCAACTCTTTCTGAGCGTCGTGAATGTCCGTAGGAAATTCCAAGTCGCATTCGATAATATAACCTTTATCGCTCGTAATGCTCACCGTTGTAACATTAAATTTTAATATTTCTTCAGGCGTTAGCCATTTGAAATCCCGTAAGGCAAATAGCAAGATTCGGCATGACCATAGAGATTATTAATATCTCCGTAAAATAAAAATTTATTCGGCTTGGATGGATCATACGTTTGGGGATAATATTTATTATTGGATTCTACATATCGTTTTACGACTTGAGTAAGGCCCCCGAATGCCTCTTTCGATCATTAAAACATGTCGACGTCACAAATTAGTTCTAGCCTGATTTTAGTATATAATAACATGCTAGACCACGAGTAGCTCGCCAAAGTCACAAAATTTAAGGGATCCAATTTGTATGTTTCAAGACAATTTTTCTAAAGTCTTGGAATATATCGCAAAGTAAAAGAATGTCGCATTTTAAATATAGGTCCGCGTAGTCGCCTAAATTTTGCATTTAAAAGTGCTCCATACGGTTTGCGCATGAATATATTCCGATTCTTCAATATGTGATTCATTAAGATTGCTATAAAAACATTCTATAGGAGGAAGATTTTCTTCGCTTAATTTCAAAATGTCATCCAAATACTCGTAGGAAAATACCCTTGCGCATTAGCAATTTAATGCGATCCGGGTTTAGCGAGCTAAATTCCTTTTTAAAACTTTAAAGTCATCGAAAGACAACTCGCATGCTAATTTTTCCAATGACATTGCCATAAAGCGAAAGGAATCTATGAATCTGAACGTCACATTTGCGTCGTTGTATTTTTAGAAAATGTTATGTATTTTCATTATTCAAGGGTATTATATTCATGGGGCCTTCGAAAGCGTTAGCAAGCTCTTTAATAATAAAATGAGCATCATAATTGCTCAAATTATGATAGACTACGGAATAATTGGAAATAACCTAAAATTTAAATTACAGCTGCTATGCGCAACACCTCTTACAGAACCATTCATGTGATCGTGATCGATAACCTTTTCGTCGTCCGGCAAGAAATCGACTTCGCAAATAAAGCACGTTTTTGCCGTCGAGGCATCTATAGAGGACGTAGCAGGCTCGTTTTAAAAATGCGCTCCCATAACATATGGCAATATGTTTTAATTGTCGCACAAACCAAGAAATGCAGTCTGTGCCCGTGTATGAACTGTAATATGAAAGAGATTCGTCATATCCACAATAAAAATAATATCCTATTGAAAACGGAATATGTTCCTGGTATTTGAAAGTGCGTTCTGATTCGGAAGCTCTTTCGGTTTTTTAATAAGGCATTCTATGTCAGAATAAACCACCATCGGCACAGGTATTTTATACTTAAAATCTTTAAATTGTAAATATTTGTTTTTTTCGGAGGGTAAAATAACACGACACTCGTTAAGTTTTTCGCATACTTGCTCGTGGGCATCGAGACGTTTGCGATCGTAAAAATAGGAGAGACATCTATCGCATACGTAAAAGTGACCCGTATGTTTAGTTAATTGACCTCTCACAAGTGAGGCTAAATTTTTTATAAGACAATAATGATATCTAACGCCCCGTTTATAATCTTTAATATTTTTTAATTCTTCCAAACTTTTCCAACTTTATCGGCCTCGTCGCCGTCGTCGTCGTCCTCGTCGCCGTTGACGTCTTCGCCGTCGTCAGAATTAAATTTTGACGACTCGTCGACATACGCATCTTCAACAATTAACAGATTAACGTGTTTATCTCGTTTTTGGCTAGTTAATTGTACCGGTGTTACGATGTATCGAGCGCGTTTTAAAATAAGAGCAAAACATTTACAGAAATATCGTTCTGCTTTTCGAATTTCGATATATCCGATATAGGCATGGGGCTGACGAAATTTTTCATATTAAAAATTTCTGCAAAATGCGGATACGAAGTTGTGCGATTAGCATGCTTACCTGCTGTAGGCTTAATTATTCCGGCTAAAACGCTCCAATAAAAGCATGAAAAATCATTGTTTCTAATGTTTAAACAGGCCTTTTGTTTTGAATTGCGATGGGAAGAGGCATGAAACAACTCGCGTGAAACATATCATAGCATTTATTAATATTAACATTTAAAATAATATTTCGGATAGCGTGAATCCTGACCCGTGCATTGCGTCGTTCTCTATTTTATCCAACAAGCGTGTTGCGATATTGCACGCAAACCACTCGTTAAACTTCTAAATTGCCGAAACAAATTAAAAAGTTGGGCGTCGAAAAATACCTAGTTTGAAACTCATTTTCGTTGAGCGCGACGGAAAATTTGAAAAATCGCACGCTAACACGACATTAATTTTAAGGTTTACCGAGTGATTTTTAAAATCGTATACAATTTGGATAAAATTAGTTTTTACAATCTTCGATAAATAAATTAAGATCTTTATGTGCAACATTAATAATTTGAGCTGTTTGAATTCTCGATTTAAACGCAGACACGATCGGCTTCCAAACCAATTCAGAATGTCGAGGCGTGCTCCGAGAATACATCCATTGTTTAGGAACATTCTGCCGCAGTAGTTTTTTAATAGATTTTAAATAGCATTTTATATCTTTTCATATGGCATAGAAGATTTTCGAATAGATTCAGATAACTAGCCGAGAGCGAAGAAGAAGTTTGTTTCACCGTTCTTAAAATCGATTCGGTGTTGTGAATGTGTGATTTTAATATTCGAACCCAATTGCGAAATACTTTAGTTTTACGACATTTCGTTAAAATTGCGTGCACTTTTCGATACAACTGTAGCATCTGATCACAACACATCGAAACGCCCGCGTCCGCTTCGATTTTTCTGTTAGTTAACATTTTTTTTCGTATTTCAATGCCAACTTTCTGTATTTTGAACCGTGCAATTTTACTAATACGTTCGGCGTATCGTCTTTGGGCGATAAATCGCAGGACCATAAAATGGCTTCTAATTCGGCATGCAGTTCCCGTTTTATTCTAACAATTTGTACGAGTTTAAAATCTTATACAAAAGGATAAGTCTATAGCATATTTTTCTGAATCTGTAATTTTTAGTTGATTTTATAGAAAATACATCTGTCGTTCTAACACATTTACTATAGACAAATAAATCGCCGATTTCATGCAAGCGCATGCGGAGGGTTTTCTGCAAATCAACAAAGAATTAATAAATTGAGTTGAAAACACGAATTCTCTATTTTTAAGTCCACGTATAGGCAATCGGTTCTTAGAATTGCATAAAAGAAAATGTCACTTTCACATTTATACTGAAAATTAAACACTGTTTTTAATGGCGATACGGCAGATTGATCTACAAATCTAAACAACCTAATACCGGCCGAGATGCTTTCGCTAATATTATAAAATGCCCTTCGGTCGTAATTACATAAATTAAAAAGCTTTTCTTTCATACGAGACACGTCGGTGAAGCAAAACGCTATTGTGTTAGAATACGAATCTTCTAAGCACGTTAAATTGTCGAACAAATTAAATTGCATGCAAAATAGAAAAAGGGCTCGAGACCCAATCAAAAAACCGTCCCGATATTTAAAGTCTTTTAAATAAGCAGGCAATTCCTTGCATGCGATTCTATAAAAATTATGTGGATAATCCGCAATTAGCATATCACGATTGTAATGGGTTGCTGATCTAATTCTATATTCAATACTCATAACTTTAAAAAATCAAGATGTAAAAATACTAAAATTATAAAAATTAATTACCATGTATAGGTAGGTATTCTAGTGTGATGACGATACGGATGGCTTTTTTTGCTCTTGCCGTTCTTGATTTTCCTTGGGAGGATCCGTGAGGGCTGATGATGATGGATCCTTTTGTTTTTCGCCCATGCAGCAGAAGGAAATACTCGCTGCAGGATTAGGTTTACCTTTAAAATAAACGAATTTCGTATTAGTTTTTTAAATAAAAAATTAAAATATTAAATACTAACCAACTTTGAACGATCCTAGGTAGTGCAAACAAAGGCATTCCTGTTTATTCAGCTCTTCGATATCTTTGTCGCTAATTACGTCCGCGATTCTCTGCGGAAGGAACACAACGCATTCTTCTAATTCGACGAGAATGAGCCGAGAATTCTTTTTGACTGAAGAGATTTGATGCTTAAAACCGGATAAGGGCGCTGTAGCTCGAGATCTTTGACTTTACGGTCTTCTTCCTATCGATGCGGCTTACTGAATTGATTTTTTAATTAACTCCATATTTTATTTCTAATTACGAATATAATTACATAAAGTTAAAAAATATATTTACAATTATTACCTGTTTTTTAATGCAAGCTGCACGATGACAAACACGTTGTACGACTCTCAAACTTATATTTTACAAGATAAAAAAGCCTTACAAGGGACCCTCTATTTATATCGCTCCGAATGACGTACAATTTATTACGCATCTGAAAACCGCTCCCCACATACACGATTCAGACATTAACGATAGCAATTCATTAGAATTAAATAGCATTGCCCTTGTTTTGGACAAAAAAAGCTCATTCAAATTAAAAACGTTATCTTTTATTATGCGGATATTGAAATCGCATAAAAATTAATGAGCATATTTTTTATTCAAAGATGTAAGTAACAAAGACATTTTCGCCGACTCGGCATCGATAAAAGAATATAAAAAATTTCAATCGTCTATATTTCGAGGATTTATAAACCATATTTGTTAAAAGTAATGGGTTCCTATATAATTAATGATTCAAAACGATGTGTACTGAAATTAAAACTTACTCACGAATGATGTAATCTTAAACTACAGTATTTTCTTAACGCGTTCCAAGAAGCTATCTTTTATACATACAATGTTTTAACAAAAGCGATTCCCGACTTCGATAATAAAAAATAATTATACAAACATACTCGATCATTTATATTTTAACTTCCGCTTTATATAATGAATGTATACTATACAAAATTTACGACCACTTTTTATTTCTCGGCAAAATACGATTTCGTCATCGTATATGCTTTGGGTTCATATAATGCACACAAAATTAAGGAAGAACTTTTTACCATTTATACCGAAACAATTACATTTAAAACGTCTTGCACGTGTCCGATGAGATAATCGTGACCCCGTTTTTTTTCTCTTGCCCGACGATCTGAAATCTCTGCGTTATTTTAAATACTTCATTATAATTGCCTACGAAAACATCGAGCGTAACATTTCCAAATTATTAAAAGATTACTTGAAACGTCTTGCACGTGTGTCCGATGAGATAATCGTGACCCCGTATTTGTATACGAATTAAATAGCGCACTTTCATCATCTTCTCTCGGAGGGCAAAAATACACGCACACGTCATCGATCGAACCATCTTGAGCAAAAATACGATTACGTCAGTAGTATAGCTATGGAGAAGCTGAGACAGCCCTTTTAAAGGGCCATCGCAATTTTTTTTATCGACACCTGTAATAAAAAACCCTTGCGGTTATTTACCCAGACTTATTCTCGAACGCGACCACCACCACCCTCCGAAAACACGCTCTTAAAACAAAAACACGTTCGCACCACTTGCGCGCCCTTACGATATTTCGTCTTAGACTAAAACACGCACGCCCCCTACACACCTATACGCATAACGATACATACCTTTCTTTTCGAAAATAAAACAACAACAACACCGCCCCCCCCCGATCGATATCTACACACACACTTTTATCACGAGGGCGGCACGACTTCCACGTTAACATCACCGACAAACCATACATACCCTACACCCTACACGCACACACCTGCACATACATACCTCTCTTTTATATAATACGCACACCCTTTACAAGATATTTATGATTCTTTTAAAAAGGGCCGGCCAGCTTCTCCATAGCCACACTATCGTTATCCTCAAACCTAACTAATACCAACACACACACACACCTACACATACATGACCTTCACACATACATACTTCTCTTTTCCATAATACACACACCCTTTACAAGATATTTATGACCCTTTAAAAAGGGCTGTCCCAGCTTCTCCATAGTTATACTACTCCTGTGTTCATATTAATGTTGCCTGATTAAGATTTGTTGTTTTTTTGATGAGGTAGCAAGAGAAAACTTCTTGTGTCCTCACTTTAGTATATTTAATCAAATTTTCCTTACAGCTCCTGCGTCAGCAGTTAATACGGTACTCCTCCTTAAGCACGCCCAAGTCCCCCTTAAGGAAACCCTGTGTTTAAAATTACAGACTTGGTGTCGCCCTGTTTAAACCCCTGTTTTGTCGAGAATATAGCCCTAGTAATAAAATAATGCTTTGTAAAAAGAACCACGACCAATCCTCATAAGCTCTGCCCAAGGAATAGACCCCTAGCATAGTCGGAAGATAATTGCGTTCCATCATTTTAAGGGAATCCTTCCTTAAAGGGTACTGGTCACATTTGGGGATATAAAAATAACCCCTAACTATTTAACACCACCAGTAAGAAAAACATGTTATAACGTTCAAGGCCTAATTTTTTGCATTACCTGTATTTCACGGCCTGATGTTACTTATGTTTTCTTCCCTTACGTTCGAACTGGTATTTATTTCTGTTCTTTATTTCTTGTGTGGGTTCGATCTTCTTAAATTTTAATTTGTTTTCTTCCTTGATCGTTCAATATCATTGGTTGGCTCATTTCAGATTATCGGAATTGTGTTTTCGCCGATAATTCGAGTCCGTTGAAAACGCTGGCGCTCTATTACTTTCCTAATTTTTATTTTGTTGCTTAGCTCGTATTCGTGTTCCTGAAGTTTATCCGTCGGATATGTTTTAAATTCTCCTCTATTCGCAATAACTTTTTTTGAGCTTCTATCGAGTTACGGTTAGCCTTTACCAAGTTACTTTATCCCAATTTCTTTTATATTCTTACTAGAAATGACTGATCATAGGTTGGTGGTGTTTAATATGATCAAGAGGCGACTACAGCGGTCCAACACACACACACACGCACGCACGCACGCACGCACGCACACACATACACATACACACATACACACACACGCACACACACACACACACACACACACCACACACACTTTATACACGTCCAATCTATACCCATACACTTCATAAACACACAGTTCTACTTGGTTCTTTTTTCTTTCATTTTCTCCTTGTACTCCTTGTACCCCGTGTGGGTCCGGGAATAGAATAGCCCCATGGTACGACCTGCCTGTTGTAAGAGGCGACTGCAGCGGTATAGCACATACACACACACACACACACTCACTCACATATTCATACAGCAATACACCCACATAAGCGCGCACACGCGCACACACACACACACACTCATACATAACTACACTGGGATTCGGTTTGATTTTCTTTTTGTACTGTAAACGGGGTTTGTCTTCTTCCTGCAGTTTTGATGCTGCTATAATATGGGTTTTGTTTGCTTTAGTTTACTTCAATGTTACTTTGGATCCACTTTCCTTTTCCCATTCTTTTCCTGGTCTTTTTTGCTGTCGGTCCCTATACCGATTGTGTTTCGTCCATCAGCTCCTGTGGTAGGTGCTTTCTAGTCCGTTTTTCTTTTCTTCGGAAACCACGACTTAGTCGACTTTAGGACTAGTTAGCATTTCTTTGTAACGTTCCGTTTATTTTGTTACCTTATATTAAAGAAATATGTATATAAAGTCCCTTAGTTTGTGTAAATAATTCATCAGTTTAAAATATAACAAAGAGCGCATTGCCCGCACATCCCTTCATAATTTCGACAGTTTTTTTTGGAGGTAATCAAGAGGGCGGATGTCTGGCACGTTTATGAGGTAAGTTTGTCAAGTTGAGTTTTGTGATATGAAAAAAATCGCTTAGAGCGGATTTATTCAGTTCTTACATGAAATATGTAGTTACAATATCATAGTTAATCGATCGTTTATTTTGGTGGTTCAGGGGAAGTTATAATACAAGTGCCGAGTTTTGATTGTTGATCTTCGCTAATACCGTCACGTGCTGCACGTGGTTAATCATTCTGTTGTAGGTTGAGGCATCCTCTTTTGTTGTTTACGTTTTAGAAGTATTAATTAATGCCAATGAATTTGGGAGTTACTGTCTGGAGGATAAATAGAAATCTCGTTACGGTTGCGGTAGGCTTGTAATATAACCCAGTTGTTAGGGATCAAGTAATAGATTAATTGTCACGTGTTTGAAAGTAGAAAACTCGACACCCTCACAGTGTTGACTGGTACAATCCACCTTACAAGATAAGCGACTGTATTCGTAGATTTTACAGTGCAGCCCCAAATACGTCGATTATAATTGAATGTTTGTGTAATTAAACTAAGCACAACCCATACATGAAGTTGTGTTAATCCCTTATCACCGAGTCCTAAAGTATGTGCGCTTTATTGATACTTTACCATTGTCGTGAACAACAAACACATTTAACTAGTATAAATAGTTAAACCATATTATTCCCAATTAACGTAATATTTAAGACAGTTGTACTGATACTTCCATTTATTCAAAATTATTATGATTACATATTTGCTGAATTAAGATCACAATTTACATTTTGAATTGAAAGTTATTGTTGCCGTTAAGTTAGTAGCGTAGGGTTGCATGCACACGGCGTCTTACGCATTACGTTTCAAATATTTTATTAGTTACTGTGTAAGTAGAGCAAGTGGGGGTGTCCTGTGCACTCAACTCCACCTTAATTTTATTACACATTGCTTTACTGGCCAGTACACCTTATAGCAATAATAATTGTATGCCATTTACTTTATCGACAATATTACTTGTGGTAATGTTTACATTTACTTGTTCATATATGTATGTGCCATATTTGTTTATGTAACCAATCCATGTATTTATTTTAGTCGTGGGATTTGTTAATAGAATTAAGTAAAGTTGTCTACGTGCATTATTTTAGTAAGAAGTTTATGTTAGTAGGGTGAAATCAACCTCTCTACTCTGCGAGATTTTCTGAGGATTTTATGTTAAATATTGAGCTGCAAGGAGTCTACCGACCAGTGACGAGATTCTCCTTTTGTCATCTAGCATTGTGACATTACTGGTGGTGCCCACCCGATTTTTGACGTTTTACCGAATTCACATCTCATTATAATTGTCATCTTAGGGCATTTAGCAATCCCAATCTACGACTTTTGTCTGACCTACCCCTCACCGGCTAGAGCTAGGCCGCTCACGGGTCCCGATCCGTCCCTTGGTGTCGTAGTGCTGAATTGGCCCGTAACATCTTTTCTTTGGATCTTCGGTTGTTGCAACTCTTGGTTACCACAGTTGTAGTACATCGTTTCTTTTATCAGCGCTTTTCCTCTCTTCCTCTCGTTCACCCTTGTTGCTCCTTTGCATACTTGAGGTTGGGTCCTGTTTTGGTTGTCACTGCTCGGTCTCATTCTCGCTTTTTTTTTGGTTTTTAGTTTCATCACGGGAAACCAATCCTGGTCTAAAGATTGATAATTTTACTGTATTTTTCTGCGGTACATCCGTCTTTTGACGATTCTGCAGTATTGATGTCGTTTCATCTTAGTCCTCGTTGATGGTTTATTACTCGTCTTCGCTTCAATTTTTTTTTTGTGGTTTTTCGAGCCGGATGAGAGTTCTTTTTTTTGGGCGGTTCTTTTTTGGTTTCTTTTGTTTTCGTAAACGAATTTGTTTTTAGTTTCAAGCGAATTTTTTTTGTGTTTGGTTTTTTTTCTTTTGGTACTGCTCACTCCCGCACTTTGGCTTTTCTACCCCGACCTGTTAATTTTGCTAGAGGGGGATTTGGTATGTTCAATTATGGCCGATGAATTAAAAACAGCATCAATTCCGTTGCTACTCTTACATACGTCAATAACATCCTATATATTTTACCTGTTTATAATAAATACGTTTGCGATTAATTTTTTAATTTCAATCTATCCACTCTAAAACGACGAGTTAACGCCATAAATTCTATAGTTGGTACCTCGTTTTGAGTATCCGTTAACTGGCTACACATTACTAGAGCGTAAAATTAATCCTCATACTGCTACGACCGAAAGACTCGCTGAAATAGTGTATTGTATTATTTGATAAAGCTTGGATCGAGTTTTCTAATTTCCTTTTTTGGTATGTTGATAACGCGAGAGTCGAAGCTCGAATTCTTGTTATTTAAACAATTTCAATTTAATTCTGCAGTTCGTCCTTGTATGTATTTTCTAAATTACTTACTTCAAGAGCGATACACGTTTATTTTTTATAAGAAGTGTAGATCTTAGGTGTATCGGTGAGTTCTTTTGCGTTATTAATATTAGTAAGACTCTCCTTTCAGCTCTTAACTGGGGGCCAAATTGCTTGTTATGTAGGCCCGATTATTCTTTGACGTAGATCAACTGCTCTTGCGTGCAGACCGCTGTTTCAATTACGGTAGCAGCATGGTTGTTGCTGACTACCGTGGCGATGCTGTGCTGATGCGATTCCGATGGCTGGAAAGATAAGTATTCCTACACATGTATGTGACTTGTTTTCTTTTTCTAACATACCAATTCGTATCGTGCTGACGAACAAAACACGTTTTTTTAAAAACCCACTTTGAAATTAGATACGCTAATGTTTCTTAAGGTAAAATCCTTACTAGAAAGGTTTCTAAATTTAATGCTATTTTTTACTTAACCCATCTGCTTATACGAAAGTATCAGCATTATTCTTTTTACTGGTTTGATTTATTGCATGTTAGCTACAAAATGCGCACTTCGTGAAATAATTATCGAATTTGTCCATAGAGTAAAATTGCTTTTTTTTTAAATAGTAACTTAATTTTTTTGCTATTTAGATAGAAATTTTCATTTTTTTTATTGTAAATAGAAAATCCTTGGCGATGTATTTTTTGTGTTGATAGAAATCCCCCCCTCTACGCATTAGTAGTTAGCCCGGCATTTCTATCTGACCCGTACGCTGCATAACGTAGCATATCTTTTAATATTTTGGTTGGATAGTCACATACAGCCGCTATAGATTTTTAGCCACAACCAACCTACTATGTGTCGTAGCACAATATGGTTTTTTGTTTTTGGCTATCAAAATTTTGACAGATTATACTATCAATATTAGTGAATTTCGAGATTTTTATTTGTCTTCCCGATAATTAGTAATGTGCTACTAAAATAAATTAATGTCTAAATAATTTTCTGCATTTCTTATTGTGCATTAAATCTAACGTCTAAGTATTAAGAGTATGTAGAAGACTGACATCTTGAGACCATTACTTCGGAAGCCTGTTTTGATACGTTTATTACATTCATTTGCAAACTTCAATCAAGGAAATGTGCTAGTTTTTGTTTTGAAATCAGAATAAGTTTTTATAATGAAGTACAGCTACAAAGCTACTTTGAAAGATCCAGTTTTTAGGAGAAAACATAATTTTGAACAACTGTTAAGCAATAGCTTCACTATCCAAAAATACATTAAGGTCGGACGATTATATTATCTAACAAATCCAAATAACAAATATTGCCAGAGAAGGTTTAAAACCACAAAGAAAGATAATTTTTTTCATGCGAAGGAGCATATTAAACGGCCTCCTTTATGTATATGTAGAACACGTTTTAGAAATTGCAGCTCCTGCATGTTCATTGTACCTAAAACAAGTTCTAGAATGGATAAAAGTGATAACAATTTTAAGGCAATTCCCAAACGAAAAGTACGTCAAACTGAGAACAAGTATTCGCTACAATGTGAGATTAAGGCTAAACTAAGAACAATCAAACAGAATACAGGTCTACGAGCTGCGTCTCTGACGGAAACAAAGTGTAAGAGCAAGCATGTATTACGACGAAAAACTGGTGTCATGTATATTCCAGAAAGCAAAAATTGTAGATATATGGGATATAGGTTTTTGGGTAAAAATGCAAGCAGTAGACGTTTAATATCTACAACATTACAACACTCAAAAGTAGAAAATTGCCCTAAAATACATAAAATGAATAACCTAATGTTTAATATGTCTCTTAAATCAGACAAAGACAAGCTGAAATACAAAGGAATGTTGACGTCTTCGTGTGTAAAATGTCAAAATCAAAAGTCATTACTCGACTGTCTTGAAAGCTATAGTAGTTGCACGATTGGAAAACGATGGGGAACCGAGAAAAACTTTGTTTGTTTACAAATAATTCCGGAAGATAAAGTAATGGAAGATATAGTGCCTCTTACTAAACAGAAAAATCATAATGCAGACAGCACTGCTGCTCCTACACTTTCTTATACCTCTGCAAAACGTAACATTAACAAAAGAAATAACTTGTCTTCAGATAAATTATTCAGACACAAAACGCAGATTGACATTAATCCTATAAAGTTGACGAATGCCAATCAAAATGGAAACGTACAAAAGTTACCTGAGACTTCAACCACTAAAACTACAAGTATGGAAATATTTACGTTGCAAGAAGTGGATAAAAACAAATTGAATCCTAAAGAAGCACCTTCTTATTTATTGAACTCTTACTTACGACCTCTTTCATCATCATCTTCCATATTAAATGTCACTATGAATAGCACTAACGCAGCTGAGTTATCAAATGTAACAGAATTTGATCCTGATAGCCCACCGCCTGCTTTGAAGGAAATTATTATGGAAGAAGAAGTAGAAGCTGAAAACAAAGAGGTAACTGCATTTTATAATTTATTTGTATTTGTTTTTACAATGCTTGCCTTGTTAATTCATAAAACGCAGTTCCAAAAAGAAAAACAAATAAAAACTGTTACGTGTAAAAGACGGAAGGGGCGGGAGAACACAGTAGCAGTTTTGCAGCTGAACCGTATAGCTGAAGTGGTATGGGGTGGTTACTAAGGAAAGAAAATACACAAATAGGCCGTGTCCAATTACAAACAACTGCATTGAATACGTTTTTTTAAATGTTTTTTAATTTTTTATTGTTCACCATTGGTAGGGCGCTAAACTACCGTTGCTTCGGCAAACCTACCTTTTGATGTTCCTCCCTATCTGAGGTGTTATCCCGAGTAGGTCCTGCTGCCTTGTACTGTTTTATCTCTCCTTAATTCATACTTTATCCATCATTGAAAACAAAAAAAAAACTTAAAAGAGAACAACGCAATAAATTTAGGTTATTACTGTGGTGACTGAGGTGGTTGGAGATTCTTTCACAATTTTGTTTCTTTTGCATTCATTGCTAAATAAAACTTTTAACGGTCAACCTACACTTAACCTCTTGTGTTCTGGTTGTCTGGGGTTACCTTGTTAATGATTCGTAGCAACAGAGGTAACATTTATTTACAAGTTTAGAATACGATCTAATTACATACATTAAGAGCATGACGCACCAAGAAAACATTTACAAAAGCGTTGTGTGCATAATTAAATTTAAAATGTTTGTAACACTAGAACTGAAAACACTTTAGTCAGTAAAGTTGCAGAATGCGTTTTCCAGTTG
The DNA here is from genome assembly GCA_036346225.1 of Platerodrilus igneus. NCBI lineage: Eukaryota > Metazoa > Arthropoda > Insecta > Coleoptera > Lycidae > Platerodrilus > Platerodrilus igneus. The sequence continues at coordinate 6,131,173 of JARFIW010000780.1, read as the reverse complement.
AAGAATTGATAATTGCTGGTTCACAACGAAGACCTGGTTTGTACGTAACCATAGCACGCATTACGCGAATGCAATTCAGCATTTTGTGGAGCTAATTGCAGTCGGATTTTGATAGTTTCTACTTAGTTGGCCGATGGCCGCAGACACTAGCGTACTGGTTGTTTTTTAGGTTGGTAGAAATTGATGCAGGCTGATGAAATATTCCAAATCCTGGTGTGTTTGCTGACGTCACGTTCTTTAGAAAGCGATCCTGATGGCCCTGATGGCTTCGGAAGTAGATGGATCCAAGTTCTGGTGCATTCTGTCCGTAGTGTGGTAAGAGTTTACTTCATTTTATATCATTCGATTTGGTGTTCACAACGAGATAATCTGAAGAAAAACTCTTAATGCACGAGGAGCTAGGTGACTTCTGTCTTGCACTATTCTTAAGCTTCCTCCCAGAAGTTTGCTGCGTTTCTTAAACAGAGAACAATAAAAAGTGATTTTCTCTAGCATTTGGAGCTGCTTTTATACTGAGGTTTGTTTGTATTGTACATTTGGTTGGTTCTATTTTGTATTTAAAGGGTGCTAGATGAATCCATTACTAATTGAGGGCGATTTAAACGTGCATACTATTTGTTTGTACGATGCGTGCTTATTGGTCAGTTAGTTAGAAGTATGGTTGGGAGCACATTCCTACATACCTCCTTTCTAACAACTGCATTAGTGATATATTTCTTTGGAAACTGTTGTATTTTGCCGCTTCTTGTAATTGTCGTTAGAGGAGTACAACTTGGTTCTTTTGGATTCGTGGTCTGAGGATTCATTCTCCATGTATGCTAGTTTGACCTTGTCGCTTGAAACTGTTATTTTATTGCCTTGTTTGTCGCTGGTGATCGTTTTGTCGTCCATGTAGTTAATTTGTATGGTCCGTCGCATGTATTTTGTAAGCATTTTTTTGACTCTGAATGTAGAAAAATGTTGCTTGGGTTTTCAAGTCTTTGAATATGGATGTTTGTGCTGCCATGCTTGGTGCCCTTGGACTGATCTTAATTGATGAAAGTGGTAACGCAACTGATTTGCGAGTGTCTCAGGATGTCTTTGTTCCGATGGCTTACGCTAACTTGTAAGAAATTTTTCTGATAGGCGCAGCGTTTCGCAGTGTAAGCTCTGCAGCTGTAGCGTTTGGTTCTTTCTTCCAAACATTTCTGATTCTGATTCCGACTAATGGTATTGCGTCTGTCCATTTTGCCGCCTTTTATTAGATCAATACAGTTTTCAGTTATTTGTGAAATAGTTCCACCATTTTATTGGACTGCTGGCGATATGCTGTTGTATGAATTTTCTTGAATACGATCAAGATTTCTAATTGTTTAAATAGTTGCTATTCAAACTGACGGCCTTGATCTGTTGTGACTCTGAGTAGTACGCCAAAGCGTGCAATCCATTGTTCAATGAACGCTTTGGCAACCGTTTCAACTTCAATGTTTCGCAGAGGTGTTCCCTTGTAAAGCGGTCGATGCTAGCATACATGTATCGTTGTCCTGATACGGGTGATGTTCCGACAATGTGTATGCGGATAAATACGAATCTTGAAGACGGTGGTTTGAAATTTTGCTTTTTTTGTGATCATGTCTTGTGACTTTGGCTGTTTGGCATTGAATACAACTTCGTATCCAGATGCTACAAACAAATTTTTGGGTTGCCTTTATTCCTGGGGGTGCAATGTTGTAAATGTTCGCGAAGGCTTCTTTTAGTAATTTCTTTGTTACGAAGAGGCAAGCTATCCTTGTTGAAATGTCACAGAAAATTGTTTTGTCAGAGTTTACGATTTTTATTAGTCTGTAGGTCAAACCTGAGTTGTTGCTTTCCTTGATATTTTTGAACTCCTTATTGTTTTGCTGGAAATTGGATAGCTGTTTGAAGTCGATGCTATCTATTCCCGAGAGTTTCTCTGCGACAATTTTTCCTTTCCCGAAGTGTGTTTGACGTGTGTTAAATATTGGCTTTTGTAATCCAGATATCTAAATTGCCTGAGGGTACATTTTTCTAATTTCAGTTGGAAAGCGAATGTTAGAGGTTTGTAAAATATTTACCCTCTAACAAACGTTTCAACTGTTGAAGGTTAGGTAAATTGCGAGAAGTTGTTGGAAAGGGTTTAAATATGCAATGTTCTATTGGTTAGTTGTAGTAGAATGTATTGTTAGCGCAGGTTTGTCGTTTTGTCATGTTTATATAGTTTTGATAAGTTAGCCATGAAAGCAGAACTGTCAAAGTTAGAAATACGGTGACAGGACACAAAAAGTTGTATTCCTATTCTAAAAACAGTAAAATAAATACTTTCTAGTCCAGACAAGGGTGTTTTGCTGTAGATGGGTAGTTTATATTCGCGAGATACCACATTTTGGCGACCGTGACAGGACTCGAAAGATTGTTTATAGATATATTGAATTTTGCCACGTTAAGGCGTAGACTTTAGATCACGTGGCTGGTATTGACCAAATTCAAGTTATATCACACTTGAGAATATGGAACTCAACAAGAAGAAGAAAATACGCATAGTTCTTGGGGAGAGTTTATGAAATATGCTACCGGGCTGGAATCCCTCCTATTACAACCTGGTTTTGATTTAGAGCAATACAGGTGTGTCAGGAACAGTTATAAGAAAAATATGATGAACTAAAATTGTTAGTTTGGAGATTTTTGATTTGCTTGTAGATGTAGACACCGGCGAAGATGATTGACTATTTGGACAAAGAGGGGTCTGGTGCATATGCTAAACGATATAAAAAGCTTAACATTTGTTGTAATAAGCTTTGTCAGAACGAGCCTGAGAGAGCTGCGGTTCGGAGCAATGAGACACGTGTCGCAAGTTGCAGGTAAACGTGCGTTTAAGCTGCTAGTCATCCAATTCAAGAGGTTCGATGGTGACGTGCGAGGTTGGCTTTCATTTTGGGCGCAGCTCAAGAAGGTGGACGAGGATCCACACATCGATCTTGCCGATAAAGTGGAATATTTAATTCAAGCTACCATACCAGCTAGTAGGGCGAGGCATCTCGTAGACAGTTATCTTGCGACTGGCGAAAATTATACAAAAATGATAGCCAGTTTGAAGTTGCGCTTCGCGAGGGAAGATCTGCAAATTGAGGTATACCTGTGTGAACTTTTGAAATTAATCTTGAACAATGTCGTCTCAAAAGGTAAATTAGACATTTCTAAGTTTTACGATAATATTGAAACACAGTTACGGGCACTCGAAACCCTGGGTATAACATCTGATAAATACGCCGCGATGTTTTCCCCGTTAATTGAATCCTGACTGCTTTACATGTGATTTTCCAATGCTCCACCCGAAGGTACTACATTGGCCAGGAAGCGTGTTTTTTTTTTCCTGGAAAATTTGGAATTTTGCCGAACCCTTGCTGTTCCAAACAAGGTAGGGATCTTTAACGTGTGTGACAACACACACGCGACCACTTTTTTACCTCCCATCCGAACGAGGGTATATTTTTGTGAAAAATGCGAGGAACTTTTACGTTTATGGCAACGAAGTTCAGTGAGGTTAAAATCAAATTGCCCCACCCCTGAAACAGTGATTTCAGTGAAAGGAGGTGTGGCTATTACTTTAGAAAATTGTCTAAAAGCATTGATGCAGTTTCTACAACAGGAAGTTGAGAATGAACAACGTGTAGTAATGGCATCTGAAGGTTTTGAGTTACATAAAACAAAAACGAAAAATTCCAACACTGTCGATGGCAGCGTTGAAATGAAATCGTCAGATTTCAAATCATACTTACTAACGGCAGCGGATTTGGTAAACGACATTAAAGTTCTCAATTGTATTTTTTGTGATAGTGGGCACGACTGTTCAAATTGTACAAAAGTCGCGGATTTCTTTTTAGAAAAGAAGAGACAGCTGATTACAAAAAACAGAGTATGTTTTCGTTGTTTAAAGATAGAACACCAATCTAGAAAGTGTCGAAGATACGTTAAATGCTTACCTTGCGCAAAACATCATGTTACTGTAATGTGTCCAAATGCAAATGCAAATAAGCAAGAACCCGAGGTACAGAAAGGTAACGACCCTTCGGCAGAATCAAACGTGACCAACTGTGTCAACACGCATGTCTTTTTGCAAACTTTGCGCGTCACGATACGTGTCTTAATAGACAGGGGTTCTCAACGTTCTTATATCTTACGATCAACTGCTTACAAATTGAGGTTGTCGCCTAAGTCGGAAGAACGAATAATGCATTGCCTGTTTGGAGTGTTGTCTGAACAAACTCACCACTCTTATGAAGTTACGTTGTCGCACGATGGCTATAAATACAAATTCGAGGTGCTTGATCAACCAAAGACCTGTAGCAATGTATCACCTATTTTCTCTGGACCCTGGATAGAACAACTACTTGGCTTGGACATAGTACTACATGACACTACTTATGAATCTAACACTATCGAGTTGTTAATTGGTACAGACGTCGCAGGAAAATTGTACACAGGCCGGCGACGAGTGTGGGCTCGTAGCGATTGAAACCTTGTTAGGGTGGACAATAATGGGTAAAGTACCTTCGTATGAATCGAAGCGAGGCGTTTCCTTTTATTCCTTAATCCTTTTTACTGCTGATGTAAATATTAGCAACTTATGGTAGTTAGATGTTTTGAGATTTTCTAATTTTTGCACAACTCGCCAAGAACTGGATTAGCTGCAAAAGTATATTTTTCTGAAACTGTTAAAGTGGACATTGAAGGGCGTTATGAAGTAAGGTTGTCGTGGCTGGAGGGGCATACGCCGCTTTTTTCCAACTACTACGTTGCTAAAAAACGGTTGAATGGCGTTTTGAAAAAGTTAACCGCTGATAAGCTACTCGAGGAGTATGATAACATATTCAAAGAGTGGGTGCTGGATGGAATTATAGAGCAAGTAACGGTGAACTTATCCGATGATATTGGACATAACTTAGCTCACAAACCAGTAATAAAGGAATGTTTTAGTACTACAAAAATTCGTCCTGTTTTTGACGCCAGTGCGAAATCGAAAGGCAGCCCCGCACTCAACCAATGCTTAGGAAAAGGGATCGAATTTAATAGAGGAGATACCAAACCTTTTATTACGATTTCGTGCAAATAGCATTGGTGTGGTAGCTGATATTCGCAAAGCTTTTCTACAGATTTCTTTAAATGAATCGGACAGACTGTCTTAGATTTTTATGGGTTGACTCTGAAGGTAACGAAATTGTATACCAACACAAGCGCGTAGTATTTGGAGTAAGTAGTAGTCCGTTTCTATTGGAAGCCACAATTGAATTTCATCTGATGAGAAAGCGGAAGAATTTTGAAGCAACCGCTACGCCATATACTACTGAAACAATTTCAAGATTATCAAATCCTGCTGACCTTCCGTCGCGTGGTTGTACTGCTAAGCAGTCGACAGAGTTGCGAGGGTGGGAAGGTCCTCAGTGGTTGTACGAATCGGAGTAGTTTTGGCCTCAGGAAATTACACAGTTTGATGAAGGTGTAATAAATAAAGAAAAACGGAAGATGATTACCGCCTTGATAAATCGAGATTCTGTTGAGAGTTATTTTAATTATTCTTCTCGCTATGCCAAGATAATTAGAATGATGGCATGGGTATTCCGTTTTATCAACAATGTTCGACCGCCGAATTTAAAACGTTGTGGTAGTTTGTTAGCTGAAGAACTCGATTTTGCAGAATTAGCAGATTTCAAAATCGTTCAAAACGAAGTGTTCAAAATGATGACGCGCGACTTAAAACGTTTGACGTCTTTAAGGATGAGTCTGATGCTATTTCGATTACCAATTGTTTTGCCATGCAAACATACGGTAGTTGACAAATTGATCTTTGAACTTCATGAAAAATCATGTCACGTAGGCGTACAAAGCTTGTTTAGTTTACTACGAGAAAAATATTGTATTTTAGGGGCGGCGATATGTTAAAAGTGTTATATCGAAATGTGTTTGTCGAAAACACACTGCAAAACATTTTATAGTGAAAACCTCACCTCATGAATGCTCTGAGAAGATTCGTCGCTCGTCGAGGAAGACCAAAGATGATGTACAGTGACAACGGGACAAATTTTGTAGTCCTCGAAAATTCGTGGAATAAACTTGATTGGAATTAAATCGTTGAAAGATCTGCCGTAGATAGTATAACTTGGCGTTTTAATTCGTCAACTGCATCGTGGTGGGATGGTTTTTGGGAAAGGCTAATTAGATCCTTAAAGGTATTGCTCCGCAGGGTGTTAGGACGAACGTTACTCCATTATAAAGAATTATGGACCTTTTTGTGTGACTGTGAAGCGATTATTAATTCACGGCCTTTGACGTACATGTCTAACGACTGGTGATTTGGTGGCGTTGATACCAGTCATGTTTCTACGGGAACAAGCAGAAAATGGTTTACCGGAGTGTGATAGATTAGAACATTCTTTGCAGGAAAATTAGACGGATGCAAAAACTACGTATCGATCTTCGACACGAGTTTCGAAACGAGTATCTTGGACAATTGGAGTTATAGTCTACTGGAAGGACGTCGCGGCGGGTAACCATCGGAGAGGTAGTGATAATCGGTAATGATAAAGACAAACGTTTAGATTGGCCTATTGGGCGCGAGGTTGAACTTTTGCCAGGGAAGGATGAACAAGTGCGGTTAGTACGAGTCGCAACTGCGAGGGGTCAATTCCTGTCCAGAGAGTGTACCCGCTGGAAGAAAGCGGGGTATTTATTGATGAACCCTTAGATCAAAACCGGCAATGGGTCCAGAACGAAGTAGATGGGGCTTTGGTTAAATCAACTACAGAAGCCACAGAAAGTGTTAAAACCGGGGGATCAACAGTGCAATTTACGAGTAGTGGCCGACAGGTCAACTTACCTAGAAGATATGCCAGTGCGTAAAGTTTACTGTTGATGTTTTTTTTGAGATAAAGGTTTTGCGTTATGTTTGTGCGAAACTAACAGAATAGTTTCTCAGGTGGGAGAATGTTGGCAAGGGTTTAAATATGCAATGTTCTATCGGTTAGTTGTAGTAGAATGTATTGTTAGCGCAGGTTTGTTGTTTTGTCATGTTTATATAGTTTTGTTAAGTTTGCCATGAAAGCAGAACTGTCAAAGTTAGAAGTACGGTGACAAGACACAGAGTTGTATTACTATTCTAAAAACAGTAAAATAAATATTTTCGAATCCAGACAAAGGTGTTTTGCTGTAAACGGGTAGTTTATATTCGCGAGATACCACAGAAGTTTTCGGTCGTATGTATATTGAATATTTTGGTCATTACTTAGTTTTTTTTTTAGGATAAAAGGCTAAAGTTTGCCATTGTTGATTGCTTCATTGTTGGATTACTCCACCGACAACAAAGTCTAAAGCATTTGCCGCTCAGATAGTTTTGTTCCGGGTAGTGAATAAAGTAGCACGGCTTCTGCTAACTGTTCTTTGCACTTCTTGAAATCTGTTTGCGTCGCTTGTCCTACTTATAGATACGTTACCTTTTATTTTGCCTTTTAGTATGTTGTTAAACGTAGCTTATGAGTCAGCTGCTCGTGGTTTGAAACATCGAAAATTCAATATGCCTAAGAATCGGCTGCGTTTTTTGACTATCTCAGATTATGTGTAATTCTGTGTAATGCTGACTTTTTGGTAGTGGTTTCGTGCCGTTTTTGGTGATGGAGTAGCCAAGAAAGTTGACTTCATCCTGTTCAAAGACGCATTTAGCAGGATTTATGACTGCGTCGTTATCTTTTAATCTGTTAAAAAGAATTTTTAAATGTTTGTCGTGTTTCTTTTCAGGTTGAAATGATACCAGAATGACGTCGATGTAGCCGTAACAGAAATCTAGTCCACCCAAAACTTGGTCTATAAATTGCCGAAAGGTGTGTGCGACGCTTCGTTATCTGAAGGTCATATGTAAAAATTCGAATAAACCAAAAGGCGTTGTTATAGCAGGTTTTTTTATGTCTTTGTTCAGCTATGGGGATTTGGCGATAGACAAGATCGATTGTAGAAAAAAATTTTCGCATCGTAGTTTTTATGAAAAATCGTCCACAAATCCGATAGGATACTTAAAAGGAATTGTGCGAGCGTTTAAAACCCCTGTAGTCTCCACAAGGTCGCAACTATCTGTTTTGTTTGGTAACCAAATGCAGGGGTGATGCATATGGAAATTTGGATGGCCTCACCATTCTTAACTGGACCATTGTAGTGAATTCGTGGCGAATTTTGAGTTTGTCAGGCGCTAATATGCGGGGACGACTGTATACTGAAGATCCTTGGGTCTTGAGTATGTGACGTTTGATTCTATGCTTTATTAGCCTAGGACGGCCTCTTGGACGAGTTATATGCAGGTGTTTGGTTAAGATCTTGTGGTATTTTGAACTGGATATCGTGTTTAATATCGTACTATGTTTATTACTGGCGGATTGATCTTTGTTTGAAAGTTTTGTTACTGCGTCAAAAAGTTTCTTGTTTTTTGCAACAACAGGTAATTCATGGCGTGCAAGACAATCTTTCTCAATAATGGGTTTTTGACGTCAGCGATAACAAATTGCCAATCGAATCGCCTTAGTTCTAAATCTAATGGTAATGGGATATTACCATATGTGTTTTTGATCGTTTTATTTGCTGCAAACAATTGATAGTTCGTCGATTGAGTATTCCAGGGACTTTGCTTATTCGGTATACACAGAGGTCTGAACTAGTGCCAATTAAAAATTTCACATATGTCGTGCGATCTTGTATGTATACTTGATCCGGCCAATCAAGCTTATGACGTCATATGTCAGCTGTCGACTACGTTGCCAAATGTTAAAAATGTGTTTTTCATTTAAATTCACTACTAATTATTGCTAAGGCGTATATGAATGCTTTTAGAGACTCCGATCATGTATCAAACACGCCATAGGTTGTTATGTAGCAAAGCATACCAAATAAACATGCATTTCACGGTCCAATAACGATTAGTTTGTAAGGAAATACATTATCAGAATGAGCTATCAATTATCGTTACAAAAAAAGTTCGAACAATATTAGGACGACGTGAAAGCATCTACAAAGTTATGGCAATACCAATATATCCTCACAGTGGTTGGTCAAATAAAAATATTACTGCAGTTAATGAAAGTATATGAGATGATCAGACCAGGCGTGGCTACAGTGCATTGTAATACCAATCGTAAAAACCAGAATGCTCTAAAATGTAATGTCAACGTACTATCTTTTCATACGAATTGACATTTAGATTTGTCTGCCTGGATTACTATTTTTGACGTCATAGTCTTGATTCGACGGGTGGACTATACAAAGGCGGCTTCATGGCGTAGTTGGTATGTGTGTGACTACTACGCCCAAGATCCCGGATTCGAATCCCGACACAGTCCGCTTGAAAAATGTTAGGCGAGCATTTTTCGCAAAAATACATCCTCGTTTGGATGAGAGGTAAAATAAAGGCCCCGTGTGTGTGTTGTCACGCACGCTAAAGATCCCTACCTTGCTTGGAACAGCAAGGGTTCGGCAAAATTCCAAATTTTCCAGGTAAAAAAGAACTCGCTTCCTGGCCAATGCAGTACCTTCGGGCGGAGCATTGGAAAATCACATGTAAGGATGGACTATACGAGCGGTATGAAATAGAATGCAAGAAATTATACCGCCTTTAATTCCTGCGTTCGACGTTTCCCTGGGCCATAAAATTTCAAGACCGTGTACACTTTCGCGCTGTAACTCCGAATTTGTAGTGGAACCAGCATAAACCTTTAGGTTGCTGCTGCCGCAGTGGGCTTTGGCTACGTTGTCGTGTTCGCAACAATGATTTAAAAGAGTTTTGGCTGCGCTGTTTAGTTGCTGCGCTTTGTGTTTGCTGGACTTAGAGTGCGGTTACTTTTTTTGTGAGCTTTTCCAGAAGTGTAGAGCCTTTATTCGCAATTGTATTAGCGTGATGTGCAGATTACGCTTCTTGGACGGCGTCTGCTAAACGTGTTGTGTCCTCCAGGTGTACTTGTTAGTGAAAAGCTCCGATTGCTTGCATTTATATTGGCAAGTGGCTTAACCAGATTAATTTTAATAGTGTATCTGGCACGATTGTTCTACTCCGTTGTTGTAGACCCCTCAAGAATTGTATGGGTTTTCTGTTGTCTAACGTTTTGTGCTCCTATCGCTTTCTGGTTCGTTATTCTTGCAATGAGCTTAGCCGTTTAATTCATTGAGTTTTCATTTTGTTGTATTTGTTGGTCTCAGACGGTTTAATTATAATGCCCCAGACCTCTTCTGCGTATCTAGCCTCGACGTTAGATATTATATACGCATTTTTTGTAGCGTCTTTTACAATACTTCTAATTTCGAAGCTGTGCTCTACTTAGGAACATAATAATTCTAGATCCACTGCCAAGAAAGGTGTATTTGCATGTCAATCTTGTTCGTTTACTTGGTCAATTTAAACGGTTTAAATTGTCTTTAAGTACTTAAATTAACCGCTGGAAGCGGAGTGATGGCGGAATATTCTCAATCCTGGCGTGCTTGTTGGGTGACACGTTCTCTAGAATGTCATCCTGATGACTGTTATAGCTTCGGAGGTGGATTGGTCCAGGTTATGGTTGGATCCTGTCCATAGCATTGCAAGAGTTCACTTCATTTTATCCCATAAAATTTGGTGGTCAGAACGAAATAATCTGAAGGAAAATTCTAAGTGCATGAGGAGCCTGGTTACTCCCGTCTAGCACTAATCTTAAGGGTCCTCCCAGAAGTTTTTTTGCGTTTCTGAAAGATAGAATAATAAAAAGTGATTTGCTTTAGGGTGTGGAGCTCCTTTTATACCGAGGTTTGTTTGAATTATATATTTGAGAGGTTATATTTTGTATTTGAGAGGTGTTGGACGAGTCTATTATTGATTTAGAGGTGTCTTAAACGCGTATGTTATTTATTTGCATACTGAGTACTTATTGGTCAGTTAGAAGTAAAGTTGGTTGTATACTTCTACACTCTATTAATATTAAATATTTCAAATACGAGTACCAATACATTTTCCTTAAGAAAAAGTAAATCTAATTTTCTACACGTCCCTATCAATAAACTGGTCAGCTATGCACGTGCATTGTTAAAAATGTCTGTAACAAAAAGAGCAATAACATAATCCTACCACATATTTTATTCCACTTTGACTCAAAGTATTGATAGATAACATTCTAATCCCATTTCTGGCAATGCTGTAATTAGTTATAAACAAATTTTACTTACAGGCAATTTAATCTGCACTATTCAATAGTTCTCTGAACGTGTTACCTTTTTGTTAAGTTCTTAATAAATAATGAACACAAACAGATACAGCTTACCTTAAGAATTAGCATGCACACATTTACTAACCATACTCGAATTTAACTCAGTTTAGTTTTTCAGCCCATCTAAAAATTTTGGAGGACGGCCAAGAACGCGTGTTTTCCTCGTTTGTCTACCCTTCTTATTATTAGGTCACATTATCTCATTTAATACACAGAAAGTTCAAGAATATATATTTGTGTAAACCCTTAACTTCATCATGTTTCTATTTATTTATTTAAATTCGTATTTCTTCATTTCTGACCGACACGATTGGAAATTCCACAATACTTGTGATTGAAATCCTTTTGCTCTTAACCGCAAGCGAAGTTCAAAGAGTCCCACCGCTTTCCTGCCGCCCAATAACTTAACTCTCTACATTTTAAACTTTCTTAGTTTTGACTTGACTTCTATTCGTTTCTTCGAAACTTACTTTTATTAATTACCCCTTCTCGATGTTGCTAAATTTTGGTCATGTTCTTTCTTTGTGATAACATTTTTACTGTCAGGATTCTGCACGCTTGGTGATTTTACACGTAATTTACGCAGCTTTTGCCGTGGAGTGTTGTTCTGATTAGTGAGTAAGGCTTTATACGGTTAGATAGTATTTCAACACTTTGTTGTTTCCTCATCGTCTTTAGTTACGTGATTATATTTATTAAATCTTATATTTCAGCGGACTACTTCCATATCATAAATAATTTCAAATAAAATTCCACGTAAGCTTAAAAGATTAATCCATAACTAATATTACCATGCCATTGTTCTAGTTTCCAAATTGATCTATACAACATTAAAATCCTATTTTAGATCTGCTTTTTATAATAATACATTAAAAAACAGCGCAATATACCAAATTTTTCGTTAATCATTCCAATGCTTATTTAAAATACTAAATTTTACCCTTTTTTTTATCAAGAATAATTTCACTAATAAAGCTTACTTTTACACTAATTCCGTCACCAATTTAGTCCAACAAAATAATTACTGTCATGATTTGTTAATTTCGAACTACAGAAATACCAACATTTACAATTTAGTTTTAAAATTCACATGTACATAATTCTAAATCATCAACATAAAAGCTCATTTTAACTACGGATTATAGCTAATTTAAGGATGCCCAGCAACATCAATCCTTCTGTAAACAACTACATGGGTTATCTAACAAACAGCAGCTCATTTAACACAAACGAATTCCAACTAGTTGTAGAATAAACTCACAAGTTTCTTAACCTGTTTACCTCGGTTGCCATGCTCTCGTGAGTGAAATTTACCTTGTCATTGCAAACATAGTTAAGCTTTGTTACACGCCGCGTATTTTCTTTGCGGTAATCTATATACTCATCTTAAAGCTGCGTTCCGTCCACTAGCTTTTAAGCTGTCTTCATACCAGCACCAAGAACGCGGCCCTTCCTGCTTTATTACATACTGCTATCACTACATTACGATCTTTCTAATTTCCTGCTCGCAAATTATAAATTCCCGTTTTCCGTCCACTGTTTTGCGTCCGTTGACTTTTCCCATAAAAATTTCTTCTCACGATGTAACATTTCATCAATGATGAATAAAATGATTATTGTCACGTTAAGTACATATAAGTTACGTACTTTGTAATGTTGTTGCAAGATTCCTTGAATGTTTAGCAATGTTTCAGATATTATTCTGCGTTTCTCGCGTATTAGATTACTTCATTAATGTATACTCGGATGTTTTGTTTATTGCGTTTTATTTTAATCGTAATTTTGAATCTCATATATTGAACATTCTTGTATTACAATAAAACAACGTATTTAATGAATAACACATTGCATGATTTATGGAATCTTTTATTTCAGCGGTTTTTATTTTTGCGACGGTTGTACCAATTTATTTTAATAAAATTCATTTTATTGCTATAGTTATACTAGCTGCCCTAATTGAAATTATATTTTCTAGAAACAAAAGAATTAAAATATCATGCTTAATTTTATTAATTATTTGTAAAATCTATTATACAAGATGCGCCCATATTTAGTTTGCTAATCTATACTTACTAACTTTTCTTTTCCAATCTAACCTATATTTATCGTAACGCAACGCGAGTTAAGGTTCGGGCCTTTGGAGCTGTGTTTTTAAAAAACAACTTCAAACTCTTAACACATTTATTTGATTTGAAATTTAGATAACTTGTACATAATACTAAAAAATAATTATTGTACTCGTGAGTAGCTTGAACAACGAAGTATGGAGTTCGAAGACTGACTGCCGGGCATTGAGCTCCCGGGCTTTTATAATAACCTGCCCCTCACACGGCTGTGGGAACTTGCAGATCTCATGTCTGCGTTTTTCATAATTGTACACTTTATTACAATGTAACAACTTAATTCTAAGTAATTGCGGTATGTTGACCGCCTGTGACCTGCCACCTGCAGCATCACTGCCCTCACGGATGCAAAGTTGCATGTCCGTTCTCATGAACTGTCGATAACCTCTCTGGGTTATCCTTGTGTTACAATGTTGCAATAGACTTATACTTTTATTTAACAATTTCTAATAATTCCTATTAGATTCAATATATCAATATATATATAGGTAATTGGGGGATACATAACTCCTCCCACCGTAAATGAAAAATTAAGGTTTTTCTTAATTTTTAAATACATAAAATTCATTATTCAAATTCATTAAAAATTCATTGTTTCTAAGGGTATTCTTATTGTTTCCTTTTTTCTTTTTGTTTCCTTAAATCTAGAACTGTTTCCTTCATTCTTATATCTAAGGTACATTTTGTAAAATACATATATAATTACAAAAATTATTAAAATGATCAATACAATTGTCCCAACACTTATATTATTATAATGTAACTTTGGCGTTTTGAGTTCACTTAATTGTTCTTTATAACTTTCCACTAATTTCACGGAGTGGTTGAGGTCGTCTAAGTCTAGATGCTCTAGCTTCATAGGTTTCTTGATTATTTCTTCGTCTTCTTGTTGTATCTTGAACTGTAGTTCCGGTAGGTTTGCAAGTTTCTTTGTTGCTATGGGATCTTGGTAAACTCTGATTACTTCGTCTTTCAATTTCACATAACAGTCTTCTTTGAGGGTAATGAGTTTGCTTCCGATTAATGCTTGGTTATTTTCATCTTGGTTGCAGTGGATGGTTGCTATTACTTCTGTTGGGAAAATGGCTATCCATTTGTTATCTGTAACTTTTTGAATTTTCATGTTAGTTATTTGCACTTGTTTGGCTTCACAGTTTTCGTAATGATTTGAGAATTTTAATAGTTGTACTTCACAGGGGCTGTCTTCTTTAATGGTTGTTGTCGTCATCGATTGACATAAATATTGGTTTGGTGTTACTTCACTACATTTTTCGTTTGTATAACCATATCTCAGTTCATTTAGGGATAGGAATTTGGTTTTGGGTATGATTACTTGGTATGTGCTAGTAACTTTTGTTGGAAAAGCAAATAAATGATAATAATTATAATTGTTACTTTCTAGTATCGGGATTTCTATTAAAAATATTATTTCGTTATTCTTAATGTAGCCTTTTACTATAGCTATTTTTTCGAATATTAGAATGTTCGATTCTGTTACATCAAAAGGTAATTTACTGTTAATTATAAGTGATCTAATTCTTATTAATTCGTTTAATAAATCGGTTGGTTCAATAATACTAGAGTGTTTAATTTTTGAAAATGTTAATTGGGTTTTGCATACTGCCTAATTTAATTGGTAGTATACCGGGTTTGTTTTTATTTTTATATTATTACTTGGTTGTCCGTTCTACCTGGGCGGAGGTTGACGGTAAGGGTGATGACTGTCCATCTGAAATTACAGGGTGTCTTAGGTTTTTCAAATGAATGTACTTTGTTATTTTACCGTTGTCTACTACTGCTATGTTTTTATCTGATATTTTCTTAATTTTAAATGGTCCTAAATTTCTGGGTGCTGTTTTCTGTCGCTTGCTTTGAAAGTTTTTCTCATACACGGTTTGTCCTATTGAAAATTTATTTGAGTCGGTATTTTTGTTTCGGGTTGTGGTGATACGTTCTTTATCGTCTTCTAATTTATCTTTTACCTTGTCGTAAGTTATTTTTAGTTTTTGTTTGTGGTCTTTCGCATATTGTTGATATACTTCCTTGTTGTAGTGTATGTCATAGGGATTTCGTGAATCTGAATGTCCTAAGGTTAATTCTAAGGGTGTAAAATTTGTTGATGAGTGAATTGTATTATTATAGGCGATTAGTGCGTATGACATTAAATTGGTTATATGTTCCTTTTTATAATTTATTCTTAATAATCGAATTTGTTCTAACAGGGTTAAATGTAGTCGTTCAATTAGTCCGTTTGATTCAGGGTGGTTTTCCGTTATGAAATGAATTTTTATTTTGTGTAGTTCTAAAGTGTTTTGTATCGTCTCATTTTTAAATTCGCTACCATTGTCTAGAGTTATTGATTCGGGTGTTCCGTAAAATGTGAAATATTGTAAAAATCCTTGGGTCACGTCGATGCTATTTTTGGATGTGATTGGTATTGCTTGGCCTATTTTTGTGAATGCGTCTACAATTGTTAGATAATTTGCTTCTACTACTAGAGTATCGGCATGTAGTTTTTGAAATGGTTTGTCGGGTGTTTTGGTTAACATTAAAGGTATCTTTGGGGGTTTCCTATCGTATTTCGCTCTGTCACATAGTTCGCATTGGTTAATAAAATCTGTGGTCAATTCCTTCATGTCTTTAAAATAATAACGTCTTACAAGTTGCTTAATAGTTTCGTTAATTCCACGATGGTTGGTTTTTCCTTCGTGTTGATTCCTAATTACATCGTTTATTTCGTCAGGGTCGTCTAGTGTTATTAATTTTCTAGTACATCTGATGAGTTCAGGTCCAGAGTTATAAAATAGTTTAATGTATAATTCTGAAAATCTTTGGTATAAATGTTCGGTGTTGAAATAAAAATAAAATCGTTTTTTCTCGGGGGTGTATTCTTTTAAAATTTTAATTATTTGTTCCTCGTTGTCATCTTTAGTTATTTGAATTTGGTATATCTTTTTGTTATCTACTTTTGTATATTTTACTGGATTGGGGTTATTTAAAACTTCGGTTATTATAAATTGGTTGGGCTTCATATCGATTGCTTCGTTTAAAATTTTAATCGCGTTTTTTGGTTCTTCGTTTTGTGTCGAATGTATCGTGTCGATCTCGTCTGGATCTTCCCTTATTTCTGCTTCGTCTACGTTTCCTATAATGGATTTCGTTTCTAAAGCATTGAGTTGGATTCTACTTAAAGCGTCTGCGTTGTTGTTATAAATTCCTTTTTTGTATATAATTTCGTAATCGTATTCTTCGAGTCTGATTCTCCATCTTTGTAATTTTGAATTCGGTTCTTTCAGTTTGCATAGCCATACTAGTGGTCTATGATCGGTGTATATGTAAAATTTTCTTCCGTATAAGTAAGGTCTAAAATATTTTGTTGCCCAAATTATGGCTAATAATTCTTTTCTATGGTACTATATTTTGTTCGGTTTCATTTAGGGTTCTGGATGCGTAGCTGATGGGTTTATCGCTACCTACTTTTCCTTGGCTCAATACTGCGCCTAATGCTACATTCGATGCGTCTGTCGTCAGTATAAATGGTTTTGTAAAGTCTGGGTATTCTAATACAGGGTGATTCGTTAATATGTTTTTAATTTTGTCTACGGCTTTAATGAATTCCGGGTGTGTTCAATTTTGTTTCCTTTTTAAACAATTTGTCAGGGGTTTGGTTATCTGAGCGTAACCTTTAATGAATTTTCGGTAGTAACCACTAAGTCCTAGAAATCCTTTAATTTCTTTGGTTGTTTTTGGTAATGGGTAATTTAGAACTGCATTTGTTTTGTCGGGATTTGGCATTACTCCTTGTGGTGTTATTACATGTCCTAAAAATGATACTTCTTTTTGTAAAAATTCACTTTTGTCTAATTGTACTTTGAAATGTGCTTGTCTAAGTCTTTCGAATACTTCTTTCAATCTTTCTATGTGTTCTACCAATTATGTAGAATAAACTATGATGTCGTCAAGGTATACAAGGCATTTTTCATTGTGTATTCCTCGTAGTATATTTGTCTATGACTCTCTGGAAAGTTGCGGGTGCGTTCTTTAATCCAAATGGCATTCGTTTGTACTCGTAATGTCCTCTAGGTGTGTTGAAGGCTGTTTTTGATATGTCTTTTTCTTCCATCTCTATTACCTGATGGTATCCTGATGCTAGGTCTAATGTTGAAAAATATTGGCATTTGCCTAATTTGTCTAAAATTTCGATTATATTTGGTAGTGGATATTTGTCATATACCGTTTTTTCATTTAACTTTCTATAATCTATTACCATTCTGTACTTTCTCTTTCCGGTTGCGTCTAATTTCTTAGGTACTATTAACACGGGGTTGCTCCATGGTGAATTGGAGTGCTGGATTATGTATTGGTCTAATAGGTCTGCTACTTGTCTGTCAGCTTCTTCTTGGCTTGCATGAGGTAGTCTATATGCTTTTGTAAAAATTGGTTTATCGTCTGTTAACTCGATATTATGTTTTACTGTGTTGGTGAATGTTAATGGTATTCCTTCGCAATGGAATATGTCGCGGTATTCAAAACATAAGTTTTTAATTGCTCTTTCTTCTTCTTGATTGATGTCGGTATTGAAGCGGATGTTAGTTAAATTTTCTCTTAACATTTTGTCATGTTCTATTGGGTTGTAATCGTTTTCTGAATTTTCGTCTATTTCCATTTCGTTAAAATTTAGTTCTTCTACGTTAATTGGGTCTGTCAGTGATAATTCTACGGGATAGTCGTTTGAATTTAATATTGTTGTGGTTGCATAATTGTCTTTTATTTGCACTAAGGCAGTTGGGGTTTCTACTCCTTGTTGAAATGTCATATGATTTATTATTCCTAAATTTTTGTTAGATTTTACTGGGATTTTTATTTTTCTTTCCGTTCGGGGTTCTATAGTGTATTTTTGTTCAATTTGTGTGTTTTGAAATTTAATTGGGATTTTTCCGTATTTCGTCCTTAATAAGCGATTTTTAATGTCAATGTTGGCTCCTAATTTTCTTAGAAGGTCCATTCCGATTAATCCGTCATATTAGTCGTTAAATTCGAATACACAAAATTTATGTTTCATTTTAACATTAAATGTTCTCGGTAAGGGTATATTGGCTACGAATTGGTGTATTGTCGTTTGATGGGCTGTTTTAATTTTAAATGGCTCTCTTTCTACATAATCTAAATAATGTTTTTGTACGGTTCTGGGGCTAATTAATGTTTTTGATGATCCGGTGTCGATTAATAGTTTGAATTTGGCGTGGGGTATTTCTATGTATGGTAATACTAAGTGATTTATGTTATTTAAGTTTATTAAGTTTGGTTGTCTATGAATGGGTTCATTTGAAAATTTGAATTCGAGTTTTCGTCGTCGTATTCCTCGTAAGTTTCGTTCGTCACGTTTGTAAGTTTCTGCATGGTTTGATTCATTGTTCGTAGGTGTCTCAATGTAATTATTCTGGTCAGTGTCAAATTTTTCTATTTCTTGATGGAATAGCTCTTCCGATGTAAAATTGCGTTTCTGATGAGGGTTTGGTCGGATATGTGTTATTTTTGTATTTTGTCTGGTGTTACCAGATGAGGTATCCATTGGTGTTGGTTTGTAATAGTTATTAGGGTTGTTATTATTATTAGTCATTGGTGTATTTCTATTGGGGTTTGCGTTGAATGCTGGTCTTTGTTGGTTTAGGTTTTGATTAAATCTTGGTTGGAATGCTGGTTTCGTAAAAGTTGGGTTAAATGTTGGTTTTGAAAAATGTTTATATTGATTATTAAAATTGGTATTGTTGAAACTTGGGTTATTAATTCGCGGTTGATTTGTTTGTGCGTTAAAGGGTGTGAATTTTTGTTGAGGGATTGTTTGTCTTGTGGCTTGTATGGTTTTTATTGGTGAATAACTTTTATTCGCGTTGGGGTTGTATAGTCTGTTGCGGTAATACATTACATTTTCTTCTTCTATGACTAGGTTAATAGCTTCTTCTAGATTTTGGGGTCGTTGGAATCTGATTTTATCCGATAGTCGTTCTGGTAAAGCGTTTATGTATGTGTCTAGTGCCATTTCGTCATACATTTTTGTTTTTCAATGTCTAACATTTTGATCGGGTTCTTCGATTTTTAATTTGGTTAGTATTAAACTTCTCACGTCTTGGCATTTCATTCCGAATTGGTAGGGGGATTGATTGTGTTCCATTCTAAGGTTTATTAGGTCTCGTACCAGGCATTTTATGTTACGTTGGTCTCCAAAATATGCAATTAGTAATTGTTTAAATTGTTCCCATTCTTGTAAATAGTCCCTACTGGCGATTAAGGTTAGTACTCTTCCGGTTAGTTTACTTATTATCAAGCGTATAAGCAATGAATTTCTTTCGTTATCTCCGGGTTTGTAGAAGGTTTTTAGGAACATTTCAGATGCTCCAATGAAATTTGAGAGATGTGCTTCCGTGCCATCATATATCTGTATTGTCTCCAAATAGAGTCGCATGTCTGTGCTACTCATGTTGATTAAGGGTTGTTTTCGATTTTGGGTAATTTCAAATTTTTTTTTTTTTTGAATTGAGGTTTATTTCGCTATGTGTATTGTTATTTTTGCTTCGGATTTACTAATTTTCCGTTTGGGTTGTAAAATTTCAAATTTTGTAGAAATTGGGGTTGGTTTTGTTATTTGTAGCGTTAATTATGCTTGGGATGTATTAATTTTTCTTTTGGATTGAATAATTTCGAATTTTGTAGAAATTGGGGTTGGTTTTGCTATTTGTGATGTTAATTTTGCTTTGGTTTTATTAATTTTTCTTTTAGATTGAATAATTTTGAATTTTGTAAAAATTGGGGTTGGTTTTGCTATTTGTGATGTTAATTTTGCTTTGGTTTTATTAATTTTTCTTTTTGATTGAATAATTTTTAATTTTGTAAAAATTGGGGATGATTTTCCTATTTGAAACGTTAATTTTGGTTTGGGTTTATTAATCTTTCATTTAGATTGGGTAATTTTGAATTCTGTAAAAATTGGGGATGATTTTCCTATTTGAAACGTTAATTTCGGTTTGTATTTGTTAATTTTCAGTATAGACTGGGTAAATAAAAATTTACACAGTGCGGTGATGTACTCGTGAGATTTATACTCAATACCGTAGTCTTGGATTTGCTTGTTTTTATGCAGCTTTTAATTTGTCTTGAGTTTCTGCTTCTTAAAGAATCTGAAATGAATGGATTTGTTCTCGCTTTATCTGCTTAGCTTTGTTTTAGTTTAATTCTGTTAATTTGTAATTAATACTCTTTCCGTGGGTTTTATTGAGTTGCGTAAACGTACAGTTCGTCTGTCTTGTGTTCTAATTATGACTTGCAGGTCACTTACTTCTGCATTTTATTGTTTATAATCTATAAGAACACTGTGGCACGATTTAAATAAAATTAAATAAAAACCCTTAACCACAAAAAATATTTAAATTACTAGATACGTATTTCGACCTCTATGTGGTCATCATCAGTAGGGAAAAAAAAAAATTAGCTGTATAATTTACTATATTGTTGCTTTAAACACTATCGAGGATATTCTCCTCACCCGCAGGCTGGTGTTCTCAACAACAAACAAGTGAATTTTGACATTATAACTTAAATCTACCTAATTTATACTAATTCTAAATCTACTGAAGCGGAACCAGTTTAATCTTGCTTTCTCATTGGTTGTTGACCAATAGGAAAAGCAAAGCAGATGACCCTATTGGCCCTTTATCGATGTTTAAGAGGGGTCCTTTATGTTTAACAATTTTAATTGATTCATAGGCATTTAAGGAGGAAAACGTTGGTACCGCTTTTAACAATTTAACATTTTCTAGTTTAACGGGGTGGCTGGTTTCAAATATATGTTTGGCGACCTGAGACCTTTCATATTTACCATATTTGAAGTGAGCAATGTGTTCTTTAAATCTTGTTGTTATATTCCTCTTGGTCTGACCAATATATTTTTGATAATGATAAAGTTGAGGACTATATCAAGCTTGTTTCGCATTGCATGTCCCAGAACTGTTTTCAATTCAACAACAAATTGTACGAACAACATGAAGGCACAGCAATGGGAAATAGCTTATCACCTTTCATAGCAAATTTATTTATGTCTCGTTTTGAAACCGAGTTAAAAGAAAACTCTAAATACTTCCCAAGAATATGGTTAAGGTACGTGGATGATATTTTTGCAGTTTTTGACACTTCTAAATCAAATGTTGATGATTTTCTTAAAGAAATGAATTCAAAATTTCAAAGCATAAAATTTACGTACGAACTAGAGAATAATGGACAATTACCCTTTTTAGATACATTAGTAATTAGAAATGGTAATAAATTAGAATTTGACATTTATAGAAAAGAAACCAATGTAAATCGCTTCATTTTGTCTTCCTCTAATCATAGCATACAACATAAGTTGGCTTCATTTAACTTTTAATTAATAGATTATTGAATTTCCTTTAAATAAAAACAGATTTAATAAGGAATTTGCTCTTATTAAACAAATAGCGAATTACAATGGTTTCTCTTCTGATATTATAGATAATATTTTTAGAAAGTGTAAAAATAGGATCAACATCTGTAAATCAACGACTTTGCAATCAACCACCTCTAACGATAATGTTAAATATCTTAAACTTCCGTTTCACAAAACCACAAAGGGTCTTGATAAAATATTCAAACAGTGTAATTTCAAAATTGCTTTCAGTAATACCAATAAAATTAAAGATTTGCTAGGTAATCCAAAAGACAAGGTGGAAAAATTGCAAAAGTCGGGGATTTATAAAATTAGTTGTGCAGGGCCAGGGTGTTTTCAAAAATATATTGGTCAGACCAAGAGGAATATAACAACAAGATTTAAAGAACACATTGCTCACTTCAAATATGGTAAATATGAAAGGTCTCAGGTCGCCAAACATATATTTGAAACCAGCCACCCCGTTAAACAAGAAAATGTTAAATTGTTAAAAGCGGTACCAACGTTTTCCTCCTTAAATGCCTATGAATCAATTAAAATTGTTAAACATAAAGGACCCCTCTTAAACACCGATAAAGGGCCAATAGGGTCATCTGCTTTGCTTTCCCTATTGGTCAACAACCAATGAGAAAGTAAGATTAAACTGGTTCCGCTTCAGTAGATTTAGAATTAGTATAAATTAGGTAGATTTAAGTTATAATGTCACAATTCACTTGTTTGTTGTTGAGAACACCAGCCTGCGGGTGAGGAGAATATCCTCGATAGTGTTTAAAGCAACAATATAGTAAATTATACAGCTAATTTTTTTTTTTTTCCTACTGATGATGACCACATAGAGGTCGAAATACGTATCTAGTAATTTAAATATTTTTTGTGGTTAAGGGTTTTTATTTAATTTTATTTTATTGTTTGCAATTAAATACTAAAAGATGTAATCTTTGTTATTTAGTCACGTACGTTGAGGTAATTAGC
Source organism: Platerodrilus igneus (assembly GCA_036346225.1). NCBI lineage: Eukaryota > Metazoa > Arthropoda > Insecta > Coleoptera > Lycidae > Platerodrilus > Platerodrilus igneus. The sequence continues at coordinate 6,108,359 of JARFIW010000780.1, read as the reverse complement.
ACTTACAGGTGTTAATTTCAATTTATAGGAATTAGATAATTTAGTTTCCGTACTCGCTAATGCTTTGCATAAAGTGTTACGTCTAGTTTTATTCTTAGATCTCTCGGTATTTAATTATAATGCTTGTTGGTAATTGGATCTCTCCGTAATGTTAGTTTTCAGGTTACAATTATGAGCGTTTTATATCTTTGTATGATAACGTTTAGCGTTATTCTGTATTTGTACTGGGATAGTTGCAATTTTATGCTTTTATTATTTTGTGATGGATGTAATTACTTATGGGTATTAATGCAAAACTGCGTTGCTTTACTATGTCGTGATAGATTTATTACTTGTGATGCAAATTGCGTCGTTGAAAATTATACTTTAGTTCTGAAAGCGATTTCTCTAAGGTAATAATAATATTGCGTTCGCGGACTTTGCTTTCTTAAGGTGGTTTTAGGTTACCGTAGCAGAGTGTTTTGCTATAATTTATAAGGTCAATGGTTTAAATAATCGTTCCGTGATTGCTTTTGAAGAATTAGCTTTAGCTTTTGCGTTAGTTTACCGGTTTATAAACATGGGTTTGAATCACGGTAGTTATTTGGTGTTAGTGAATGTGCGCCCGTTATTTTTTTGGTTTACTTTGAGTTTGTTTTAATCATTGTGGTAAGAATCTCTTTTAAATTCAAGTCTCATTTGTTTTTTAAAGAAAAAAAAATCTCTTTAAACATTCGTCTCATAGATTAATACTTTCTCAAAATAAGGTTTCGTTTTTTTGTGGAAATAATTATTTTAATTATTTGTAATTATTTTCAAAACAATATTGGCATAAAATAAAATTCATAAAACAATAATAATAAATGGTAATCAATAATAATAATACTAGCATATATCAATTATAGTTTCTGGTTTTAAAAAAAAGGTATGGAAATGAACTTACATTAATTTCATCTGTTTCTTTGGTGGGCTCGATCGATGCTCTATCTTGTCCACCTTGGTTTGTTTGTTGGATTTAGACGATTCTTGTTCTGCGTCCAACTTGGTTTGTTGCTGGATTTAGACGATTCTTGTTCTGCGTCCAACTTGGTTTGGGTTCTGCCAAAATTTCGAATTAAAATTCTTGGTCACCAATCTTCCGATTTTTGGATTTTCAGTGCCCTTTTGACATCCGTTACGACTGCGCCAGTTAAGGTTCGGGCCTTTGAAGCTGTGTTTTTAAAAAACAACTTCAAACTCTTAACACATTTATTTGATTTGAAATTTAGATAACTTGAACATAATACTAAAAAATAATTATTGTACTAGTGAGTAGCTTGAACAACGAAGTATGGAGTTCGAAGACTGACTGCCGGGCATTGAGCTCCCGGGCTTTTTATAATAACCTGCCCCTCACACGGCTGTGGGAACTTGCAGATCTCATGTCTGCGTTTTTCTTAATTGTACACTTTATTACAATGTAACAACTTAATTCTAAGTAATTGCGGTATGTTGACCGCCTGTGACCTGCCACCTGCAGTATCACTGCCCTCACGGATGCAAAGTTGCATGTCCGTTCTCATAAACTGTCGATAACCTCTCTGGGTTATCCTTGTGTTACAATGTTGCAATGGACTTATACTTTTATTTAACAATTTCTAATAATTCCTATTAGATTCAATATATCAATATATATAGGTAATTGGGGGATACATAACTCGCGTTACACTTCCCTAACAAACGAGATTTTTTCAAAAACATTTTATCCCTACAATCCTTAAGTAGGTTCCAGTATAAGCACTACGTCAGCTGTTTGTCAATTCATAAAGTAAAAAAAATGAAAAATAGAAAGTAAAAGTAAAAAGTAAAATTAAAAAGCCCTTAAACCCTTAAAGAAACAACACTGCAAGTGCAGCTAAAGGAGCAAGGTTATAAAGCGGCCTTCTCTACTGCATACGGGAATAGAACACTTACAGTGGTCAAGGCCATCATCCCCTGGTGATGGATTGTTAGGATATAACCACATGAAAAATGGAAAAAGCTACATCCCCAAGTCAAGTGATATCCTAACCCTGGGCGTAGTTTAGGATTGCACTGTTGGCAAGAAAGTCTCTTTGCAAATCAACCCCAGCTACCACTCTCTCTATCACTTTTGTCTTAGCATTCCCTAAACGGAACAAAAAATTCTCACCAATTTAAGCCCAAGTTAACCTCAACGTCCGCAATGTCCGTTCACCACGTTTGTCAAATTCCAAATGTAAATGTCTATCGTAAAAGTAAAAAACTAGCTAAGTTACCAAAGTTCGCTTAATTAAAGAAATAATTTCCACAAAAAATTAAATTAAGTAAAATATTGTTATAACAAGCTCCAACTTAAAATATTTTTCATCTAAATTCTCATTTTCATTTTTCTTATATGTCCCGTTCGGTTTAAAAATTTTTCTGTATCAAATTCCTTGGGATTGGCCTACATCATTACTAATTCACACATCTTTGCAAAAACTTTGTCATCCATTGTAAATAACTCAAAAAATTTAAGTACCCATTGGGCCCTGTAAAAGTCCGTTGCATCCGAGAGTAAAATTTTTCCCCCAAACTTTATCTCTGACTCAAAAACTAACTTCATGCCATAAGTCATAATTATGTTTTTTCTAAAAATTTTCTCAATTTGGTAACTGTCAAATTATTATTTTGTTTACCCTTCTAAGTCGTAATTCATAATGAAAAGGTCTACATTACACGTAGATCATTTAGATAAAAAAAATGTTCGTTCTATCTAATCACGATCAGTCAGTCCATTATTATCTTAAAATTTCTCAAGATATATTTAAATTTCAAAAAAAAATCGGTTTTATCAACTGATTTTAGAAAACAAACTATTTTAATAAAATCAAAACTGAAAAATTTACATTGAAAAAATTTCTGTTAAACAATTAAAAAAACAAAAAAGAATACGACTTATACTTTAACACTACAAACTTGTGTTCAACAATTTAAAAAGCAAAGAAAAACAGTGAAACGATAAAAAACTGCCGTAACGAGAAAACAGGCCCCATGTTTAAAAAACTGCATTATTTAAAAAACGGTCCTAACGAAACAATAACAGCCCTGAAGATGGGCAAGCTACTGCCGCATCTTAAAAAAACTGCCCTAACAAACGACCTAAAAAACGACCCTAACGAGAAAAACAGCCCTGAAGTTGGGCAAGTTACTGCCTTATTTTTAAAAACTGCTCTATTTAAAATGCGGTTAAGTTGGTTACCGAAAAAATTAGCGTTATGTTATAATTGTAGATTTGCACTGAAGTGGCGAGAGACCACGTAATAATTTGAGGGTGTACCGACTAACTACAGTGGTGTAGGAGTGAGTTCCTAGGAAAGAAATAATTAAAATACTAAAAATGAACACTTGAAATGGCTGAAATGAAAAACTATGTTATAAAGTATAAGGCCTTGTTTCAAGCCGTATGGAGTGTATACATGTTAAAGTTTTTGTTTGTTTTTATTTTTGTGGCACGCAAATGGTGTGTAAGTAACCCGGCTATTAAAAAAAAAGCATTGCTTCCGTTCTTGCGACATCACATATTCTTTCGATAAATATATCTTTCATATACTCTATTAGTAAGGAAATAGGGTGTTAATTATCTGACAGCTTTCAAAATACACTACTGCTTTCTTGTTCATGCAATGGTTATTCTTGAAGTTTTTGGGAAAACAATTCGGAAGTGGTTTTCCGTTTCTTTCCATGGAGATGAGCAAAAGGATAATTTTTCAGATATTAGAGGCGAGAAAAAGACAATAGTCTAGTTATTCGCTTTTGTGATGGGTACTGTTATCTTCAAGATTATTGTACCCCCATTCCAGGCAGGATAAAGATTTAAATTGAATAAATAGACAGCCAGTTGAGTTTATTTTATTTTTTAAAGCATATGTTTTCCACACGTTTGGGTTAGATTACCAACAACCAATCATGCTGCTATACATATTATCTAACGATCAGGCGTACGATTATCCGTTAGTAGTTGCTAAAATTTTAGTTAGTTTCGTTTTATGATGTACAGTGCATTGAATTGCAAAAATAATTCCAAAAATATAAGCGAATTGTCTGGTTATATGTGTTAGAGTGAACGTGCACAAAACGTTGAATTGGGTCTTTATTAATATATGAAATTTCGATGCCGTTTGTATGATCTATTATTCGAATAAGAACCGATATAAGTTTATGAACCAACCTGAAAATTATACGCGACTTTTAGTTGTATAATTATACGCAACATAATTAATAATAAACTGTAAAATAAATTGTGAGTCTTAAAGCAAATAAAAGTGCTATCTTAGAAATGGACACCATAAAAAATACTTCTCCACGTACAGCAGGGAATATCATCAGTAGGTGTTTTTAGCTGATTCTAGAACCGCCACCTACCACATAGTACCATTGGAGTGCGATCTCCGTGCAGTTAATTTCTATTGAGTGAGTCCGACAATCGAAAATATTTAAACGCGTTGGCCATTTTGTCAGTGTATGTCGTCCATGTTTTACGAGGAACCAATAGCAATATCTAACGTCTCGAGTCTAATTATTTAACTTTTTCTGTAAGTAAATATCATTTAAATTACGTTACATCATAGTAGGTATGCTACAATTTTAATAATCACACGCACGCCCACACACATGTATACCCCCACCTGAGAGAGAAAGAGGTAGGAATGTGACTTCTGTCGCACAATTACCTTCTCTCACCATTTTACTCTTAGAACCCGCCCTAATATGCAGGAACTTTGGCCATTTTGTTAGTGTATGTCGTCCAAGTTTGATATAGAAATATCTGTCGTCTCGAATCTAATTTTCAACCTTTTTTGTCAATACCATTTAAATTACGTTACACATTTCTAGTAAGCAAAAAAGGCTGGCAAGTTCTGAGACTTGAACCGGGAACCCCGAAAGTAGTAGCCTCATGTTCTAACCAGTGAAGCATGTTTAATTTGCTCAGTATTTATTCGCATTGAATTACAAGTATAATGCGTCAAGCGTGCCTTTTTCTTTATTAATGTCCCATATAGTACATAATGGAACGCTTCGTTTTAATAATCTTCTTGTAGTAAAATATCTGTGTGACATAAAGTTATTTCGTCGAGCATCTCTAGCAATCTTGTTGCTTTCGTATTTCCCCACCTCTAACGGCGAGTCTTTGAATCGTCGCTATTGTTCGTTTCTCGTTTGTTCGTTAGTCGCAGCCAAGCTATCAATTCCTCAAGATGTTTTCCAGACTAGAGGCTTGCGACCTTCGATTAAATTATTTGTGTGAGTGGTTCAAGTCATGGTAGACTTGGATAAATATCAATAACTTTTACTAACGCGCGCCTACGAAAAACAATAAAGAAGTACAAGTGAGAATTTTGTTTTGTAAGTTGTATTGTTCTGGACAAGGATTGGAGATTGCGGACATGTGGTCGTGATTGCTGTTACCCCAAGAAATGGTTACGGCTTTTTAAGTTTGAAATGGTTTATGGTGTTGTTTGGAGCTGATGAAATTTCTAATAGGATTTGTCTATGAAAATCAGATGCAGTTTGGTTCGTTATTAAATTTAAGAAATTTTGCATGTGTTTAGAATGTCGTTAGTCTTTGATAAACAGACGGTCATATAAAAACACGAAATTTGCTATCATGTTTATGGCCATATAACGTGTTTCACTTTCGATTATTGTTAAACTGGTTTTACAAACCGCAGAAAGAAATTTTTGTTAGGTTAGGTTTATATATATTTGTAGGCTTTGTTTACATTCGAACTTCAAATAAATTTCGAAGTATATTATTGACGTTATATTTGTTTGTGATGTAGTAACATTTTAAAGATATTTGTTGTGAAAGCTGATGCTTCGTGTAGCTTTCCTAAAATTCAAATCAAACATTCTTCAATCTTGAAGTTAGCTTTTATTCACATATAAATTATAAAAACTTAGTATAAAAATTTAAATTCGTTTAGTGACAATTGCAAAGTGTTTGCATTTGTGTTCATACAAAATTTTGAGGTTATGAAAATTTATATACTTAATAAAAAAAGTACTTGATAAGTGATAGCAGTGAACTTTTGTTTACTTTTAATTTGTTATGTACATGGAAGTTTATTTTACTTCATTGCAAAATTTAAATACACGCTGCGTAATAATTATGAAACTGTAATCTATCTGATAAGATCTGCCCAGGATAGAAATAATAATTCAATGCATCGTGTTTACAAACTTTTTTTTTTGATTAAATATTTAAAACAATCTTATGTTTAGAGAGCAGTCTTTTGCTTTAAAAAGACAAAATTTTGATTTTGTTATAAACATTATTGTTGAGAATTTTTACATGTTAAAAAGTTATGAATTTTTAAAAGAAAGTTTCTTTTTACTTCAGTAAACAATTAAGTAAACTTTGAGACTTTTATTTTGGTCAAATGCGATCAAATCTGATAACATAAAGGTAGAATTTTTGGGTAATAATTTTGTGCCAATATAATATTGGATATACATTTTTTATTTTTGATACTTTTATAGGACACAAATGGTGTTCTACATTTTTTTTATTTAATCTTTGTAATTTCTTACAGGAGCTGAGTCTTACTTTTATAAGACAGGTTTTTGTTAACGAAGGCGATCGTTTTATCTTTGGGTTTCCACGTCCGCCCTTAGAATTGTGCTTTGCTCTTATCGTGATTATCTCAGGACTTGGTGGCGCCTATTTAACTTTGTTTAGTTTTTGTTTGAAAACAAAATTCGACTTACCCCTCACTTCTTATTGCTCTACCCAGGAATAGACCCCTAGCTATGTCGGAAGATGGCCCTTTCTTCGATTCTCTGTGAAGGAAGCAGAAAATTACGTTTCACTGGCTCCCATTCAACAAATAAAATACGTTTCACCATTACGTTACAAAGAGGGCATAATAATAAGTAAAAAGTATGTACTATTTAAATTATTTATCGGGTCGTTTGAATTTATATAGAGAAAAGAATAAAAGGGTACATATAAAAATGACCAAATTTATTCTGTTCTAGTACTTCATATACCGATATTGACCAGTTACTGACAATTTAATTTACTGTGCTCCGGTCGATATAAAGCGTCTTTTTCGAAGTGTACATTACTGAATGACAAACTTGAATTCTTTCTTTGTTAGTATGTTTGGCGTTCCAAGTTTTCTAATGTATAGGTATAAATATGTGCTGTAAAAATTCCTGATCAAGCTTTTCATATACAAATATTGAACAGTATTTTGGTTACTGACAATTGCATATTGATACTCGATGTGCCCGATGCTATATAAAGCTTTATGTGATTTATTTTCTTTTAAGATGGTCGGCCGCGTACTTTTTAGTTTTTTTTAAATATCTATAGGTATGGAAATAATCGAAAAAGAATTTTTAATAACAAATATATTACAAATAACACTACATACAAATCAGGTAGACGCGCAGATTTAAGCGGTAAAACTAACTAAATGATTTTTACAAAACCTTTATTAAAAGTTGTACATTAATTATTAGCTATTAATCGCATAGTTGCAAATTTGATTGCGCGTTTCTTGATTAATGTAAAATTTACCGACGAATTGAGTAAACATTCAGCATTGTAACAATATTGTCTTATACAGATTAGAATCGAGAGACAACTGTCGAAAGACGTTCAAAAACAATGGAAATTAATACAGAAACACGTTTCAATTGAGGGAAGATTTACTTTTTTGTAAAATATTTAAACATAATAAAAGGTGTTTTTGATCCATTGGAGCTGATTAATGTCAACACTGCATTTGAGAGTTTATATCAAGCTTTTTGACAAAGAATTGCATCCAACCTTCGCTTTTTGCGAGTTTTGAATCGAAAGATTTGAGCACCCAAATCTACTAATAAGAGAAATACGAGTTACACAATAAAATATATATGTTTTTAAATATAAAATAGAGTCAATCTCTTACCTTTGTTTCTTGTGTGTGCTGCAATTAGCTGTTGTCCTTGATGCGACCCGCTCAACAGAATGAAGCTTTAATTTGGATTGTTCTGTATAGCACCAGTATCTTGTCATCAATGTCTTCCTCCTAAATGTAGTATTAAAAGTGTAGAGTTTAAAATATCACCAAATCAGATGTAGAATATAAATGAGAACTAAACCTTGATTTAGAATTAAAATATTTTGTACAATTTAAAGTACAGAATTTAAAGTCAAACTAAAAGTTGTATAAATTTGTATAAATAGCTTATTTTCACTTATATATCACAGAACAAAATTCCCTTTTAAACGTTGTGTTCCTCTATTTATATGATTTTTAATCGTAAGATTTGTGAACCATCTGTTGATGGAAACTTTTCCCAGCATGTGTGCTATTTAAGTTTACAAAACAAATAAGGAAATCTAATAAGCTTCTAAAAACTAATGTTGAATATCGCTTCCTAAAAATTTCACCTATAATAGCCTTATATAAGAATAACAAGATAATAGCAAACTTGCAATACACCGACCTGAAAAATAGCAGAATGTTTGAACTTTTGTCTTGGAAATCGAGATTAAGCGAAATGTGTTCCACACCACATGTGAAATAACAAGCTATTTTGCCCAACTATCTCCACAGATTAAAATCCATCTTTAATGTTTTCATTTTGCTAAGATATATTGGAATTGAATTATAAGCGTATGAAATAAATTATCTTTAATATAACAAATGGTATAAATAGTGCAAACTCGCTGTTATTAAATACGACTTATATAATATGGCAGCCACAGGTTGCTTAATCTCCTTCAATAAATCTCAGTGAAAAAGGGCATAATATTAGAAAACAATAGAAGAAACATTATATTTATTATAAGCAACTACAAGCATTGGATGGGCAATATTCTCGAATTATGGTAATTGCGTGAAAGCATTTACTGGAAAACTATTATTTCGGCAAATGTCTAAGTGTTGGGGGATCTTGGCAGCCACAGGTTGCTTAACCCCCTTCAATAAATCTCTGTGAAATAGGGCATAATACTAGAAAACAATATAAGGGGAACCGAGCTGTATTGCTGTGTGAGAATTTCAGGGAACCATGTAGGTTAGTTTAGAAAAGAAATAAGTGCAGGTACATATCCAACCAGTTTTGAGACAGGAAACCCAATGACGAAAAAATAAGCGCAGACAAATCTGATGATTATTATAAACAACTAGTTGTTTGTTGTGAAATATGTGCAACTAATGTTGACTGTGCGAAAAGACATATTGGAAAAAATATTAAATCAGTAAATGTTCAAGTGCTGGGGGAACTTGGCAGCCACAGGCTGCTTACCCCCCTTCGCAACCACTGAATGTCGGAGAAATAGGGTATATAATTGTAAAACAATAGAAAGTGACCGAACTGCATCTAACAAGAAAGAACAGCGCCTATGATGAAAGACAGCAAACATAGAACAAAAAGTTGTTGAAAGCGTATGTGTGGAGCACAGCACAGACAATATGCCTACGAAATACGAGCAGTCTGAAAAGCAGACAGAAGAACAGTAGCGGCCTTTGAAATGCCGTGCTTCAGATGTTTGAGGATGGACAGACAAAGGTAATAACAAATAGGTTATAGAAACAGTAAGAGAACAAGGATATCTTTGGGAAAAAAATATGAGAAATAGAAGGGCAGAATACGTTCTAAGGCATTTTTGAGGAATAGTATGGAATATATGACAAGCAGAGATAGGAAAAAAGAGGTGGATGTAGACCTAGATCAGATAGTGATAGATGCAGACTGTGCAAATTTCGGGGAAATCTGTAGGTTAGTTCAGAATAGGAAACAATGATGGTACGCATCTAACCAGTTTCAGGACTGAAGACCCAATGATGATGATATGATATTTACAAACTATTGATGATGAAAAAATAACTAAACTTTAGTATCACAACATAAATTTCCTTAACCAAATATATTGGTTACTAGCAATAGAAATTAGAGTAAGAAGTGCAATTTATGAGATATCTACAAACTAACAATAATAAATCTACTTAACATTTAACGTTACGACATTGATCTTCTTAAGCTAATAAATTGACTTCTAGTGATGAAAATTCCTGTCAAAGACGCGATTTGTGCACTATTTACAAACTGATGATGCTGAAAACATCATTAAGTACTAAATTTCACAACCTTATATATATATATATATATATATATATATATATATATATATATATATATATATTATATTAACGCGTAAATGGGGTTACGAGAGGTCATTGAACACCAAATTATACGAAAAATTACGACCCAAAAAGCAGAAAACTGAAAAAAGCAATTTTCCTTCATTTAATTTCTCTATCCGGTATAAATATAAGCGTATTTCATTAGCATAAGAAAGAAACCCTTAACAATTGTGTAATTTAATCCCGTGTATTGCATTTATTGCAGAGTGTAAAAGTATTGTGAAACGAAAGTAAAGTTAAAAAGCCAATTTTTAAATTAATTCATTTCAGCCGTATGTATAAATAATTACTCGTGAGCAATACTTTAAAACGAGTTTTTATTTTAGGATATAAATACAAAAGCCATTAATTTCCATTGCGTCCGCGCTAAAACAACGCACTTTTTCGTGTGTAGACATTTCTGCAGACTGAAAATGCGTTACATACAGTTTTAAAAACTACTAGATAAATTTTCCGTGTATAAATATCCGTTAGAATACGTTTCAATTAACGTAAAAGCAAACCTTATTGCATCTACAATGCAAAAGAGCGAAGTTCTCATTAATTAGATAAATTTCGGGTGCAGATATATCATCCAAATTCATTTTAAGAGTTTTAAATAAAATATGTTAATTCTAGAATTTTTAGTTATTTAATATGAGAGTACGTCGTTTTATTAGAAATGTTTTAAAAGACAATAATTTTCAAGTCAATGAACAAACACCCCGATTCAAAGAAACGCGCGCCTATCCAAAGGCCATAAAATAGATAAGATAAGCGAGTTTAATAGCTTTACGTATTACAGAGAAGAGATAGCGAGCATTGACTTCATTTATTAGAAAAGAATAAACGTCGCTTTAAGATAGACATAAGTTGTAATAACACAATAGCATTACCTTTAATTAGCTCATTAAACGTGACATTCGCATAAATATTACATCATTCAGGATGATTAATGCTTCAAAACAAATCTGGAGTCGATGGGAACAATGATAATACTTAGAATTTTTGTATATAAACAGGAACTGAATTAGAACGGGTCATATAGATGTAATTCATCCGCTTTATGACATCGAACACGAAAATTTTGAGTAAAGATTAATTCTTCGAACGTGTAAGTTCGAGCAATTTATAATTCATTTTACGACATGCAATAATAACATGGAACTTGGAATAATTATGGAGCATGGTTATTTTGTATAATACTACGAAGGATGGACGTTCTTCGACATAATGCCTGATGCAAGAGCTACTGCCGAGTTTAATCGATTAAAAATAAAGATGCACTTTGCAAACTGATATTCTAACGTCGAATGCAGATTGGAAATGGAACCAGGAAATATTTAATGCCGTTAATGATAATGAAAATGAGATTTGAATAAGCGCTATTTGACAATAACAATCGCAAGTATACATTTTGGTTCTTTATTTGTAAGTTATACAAATATTTAAATATTTGTAGCATAAGCTAGTATAAGTTCTTAATTTGATAAAAATTATTTGTAAGGGGTTAATTTCCAGCAAAATTTGTCGTCAGAGTACAAAGCATTTTGACTTTTACTAAATTATCTGTGCAGAGTTGTTGGCCAATTACTCTCACAAACAAAGTAATAAAAGATAAGTAAATTATACACAGCCAGATTAAAGTGAATTTTTGTAACTCAGAGAGAAGAGGTTTGAGTTCTGTAATTGTTAACAAAGGTTATGCCAGAATTGTTTTAATAAATTGAAACCGATTCCACCTCACTCCACTGAGTGTTAGTGAAACTCTCTTAAAATGATGTTTATTTTTTCTTACAAAAGTCGTGCAGAAGATGTTTTATCCGTATTGACACAAATGACTTTCGAAGATTCCGCACTAGCTCTGAACTCTATCTTCAGCGGTTTAGAGAGACTATCAGAGGGGTTGTTAAGTAAATACGGTGGGGTAGGGCGCCACTGTACTTACATAATGTGTAAAACATGAAATATCGCTAAGAAAAATACAGGAACCTCAAGGAGTATATTCTGTTGTAAAAAATACAACATTTTGTATTTTTAGATGGTACTACTTTTATCCTGAAATAAAATAAAATACATAAAATAATATTAGAGACAGCAATTTGCGCCTCAAAATAAAATCAATAAGTCAGACATGTTTTGTACATCTATGATTTCTTTCTTTTGTGTAATAGTGGATGGACACTCTACTTATTAAATTTATGCACATCTGGTTTATATGTAATTCACAGAATCCAGTAATAAGCATGGACAAAATAAATATATTTGCTTAAGTGCTTCCATGAACGTAATTAACCTTGTTTAAATTTATAAATAAATTGAAACTGTTAAGTAAGTACACATATATTAACTGAAAATTATTTCTGAATTATTTTGACAGATAATTATTATTAGTTTCTGAATATTCAATAATTTTTATATTTATTATTACTCTTAGACAATTTAAATAAAAAAGAAAAAGCCTCTAAAGCAAATAGGTACTATAAATGTCATTAACATTATCATGAAATTTTGTATGTCACCTTTTCAGTACTGACAAAATGACTCACATACAATAAAAATAAGTTGGTAATAAGATCTTTCAAATTAGTAAAAGTTAGACTTCGTAAATAGTTATCGTGTATAAACAAGTGCATGATTGTACTATTCGTAATGCAAATTCATAAAACTTTTGTTACATAGATAATTTTATAAAGCATAAATTCATAATTAAACATTATCACAAAGATGTTAAGTTCCATGAGTTCAAACTATCAAGGTTATATTTATACATGACGTTAAACGTCAAACAGATGATTGCTGCACTAATGGATGTCACTTACCACCTTGACCTCAGGTTTGGCGGTTTGCACCATCTAACAAACAAGTTCAAACCACACGTGGACCTCCAGCATTTGACAAACACAAAAAAACAGTTGCCTCATCGTTATAACTTTAAACTGGAACCACATTGTAAGTTTCCAATGCGTAATCGCTTTATACGCAATTATATTAACTTCCTACAACCGTTAGTCAGCTCTAACCTCAATTATAACAAAATTTCCATGTTGAAATTTAAGAAACGCATATATTTTAGACGCAGTAAAATTTAACAACCATTTTTACTTCATTTATTAAACGTTATATTTTCTGTATTTTAGTGTTGCTTTAATTTATTTTTGTACATAAGTTTTTTCGTACGTTAGTTTTAGTGTTGCGCATGATGAGTTTCAAGCAATCGGATCGATGGATTTATCGAAACTAAACTGCGACTCGCAAGTCAGCTTTAGATATGAATTTCACCATATTGACGTTGTAAGGATCAAAAGCCGACTGGTCGACTCGTCGACAACAGCCTCAGCAAGCTGGTGCGCGCAAACACGCTATACGATTTCACCTTGAAAATACGTTGTAGAAATTTTACAATACAAACTGAACATTTATAACTATGCGCTTTATTTACTATATGATTAAAATTAAAGGACAATAATTGGGGTTTTACAAAATTATGATACTCTGTTCTTAATTTTGTATTAATTGTAAAAGTATGCTTTATATTAAATTATGAAAGTAAATTAAAAATTTCTATAACACAACACATAATTTTTATGCGTTAATTTAGCAGAGAAAAACGAACTGTTACAAAACAAGTAATCTTTAAGAATAATTTTCTGTATGAGCTTAAGCTGTAAACTGTTTTATAAATATGTAAGAGATTTTTTGTATGAAAGAAAAATGTTTTTGGTATGCATATTTGTTTCGTGAGATTTCCGTGCTTTATTTCATTTTTGTAAATTTCACAGCATAGTTTTTTGTTGAGTTAGCCAGTCAAAAGAATATGACAGTAAGATAGTAATTTCATATTTGCATTCTCATTAATACAATTCGTTGTACCCAATTCAGAGCACTAATTTGGGATTCCCCAAAGCTAAGCGGATCACAGCAATATATATATATATATATATATATATATATATATATATATATATACACACACATATATGAATATTACGAATTAGGCTACCAAAACGTTCAGTGCAAAAAACGATGCTATGGATGCTAGCTTAATATAAAATGTAAATTCTTACTTTATTTTGTGCGTTTTCTCTTGCCAGCTCAGCGATAAATATATTGCGGACTTTACAAAAATAAAATGAAATAAAGAAATCTTAACAATACAGTTATAATTCATGAACAATCCTCGATGCATTCAAAAATATCTTCTTTTACGCACATTCTCTAAAAAATTTACTTACACACACCTTTCATCACTACTTGCACATTAATACAATCTTCACCTAATCCTTGTTAATAATTAGAATAATCAAAACGTTTCATATGTAAGTCAAAATATTTTCTTTAAAGCGAGCATGGATAATTAAAATATTCTTCTATTACACCGCCTCAGTGTAGCTGATCAGCAACATTGAGCGGATTTTTTTGTAAGGGTCAAGCCACCTCGATAGTTGACTTCAAAATTACAAAAATTATTCATATATAAGTAACGCAAAAATCTTATAGTAGCTTAATCTACATAATGATACACAAACTGTTGTTCTATAAAGATTTAAAACTAAGTTATGCTTGCCCTTTGGACCGTTAAATTTTTGCTGCTACTCATATAGGCGGCTCCGTGGCGTAGTTTGTATGCGTGTGACTACTACGCCCAAGGTCCCGGGTTCGAATCCCGACACGGTCCGCTTGAAAAATGTTAGGCGAGCATTTTTCACAAAAATACGCCCTCGTTTGGATGAGAGGTAAAACGGAGGTCCCGTATGTGAGTGTTGTCACGTACGTTAAAGATTCCTACCGTGCTTGAAACAGCAAGGGTCCGGCAAAATTCAAAAATTTTTCAGGTAAAACAAACTCGCTTCCTGACCAATGTAGTACTTTCGGGTGGAGCATTGGTAAATCACATGTAAGGTATGCTACTCATATCTCCATTACCGCCTGTCTTTGACTATAATTGCCAACTAGAGATTTTTTCATTTAAAATTAACTACATCGAAAAATTCCTGGTTCCATTTTCTATTAGATTTCCATTTTAATTAATCTTTATATACTTTTACAGTTTTTAAAAGTACTTTTATTTTGATAGATTAAAATAGCAGGTGAGCTTCCATTAAATTCAATTACCATTTATATTGGAACAATAAATATGTTGCGCTCCATAAAAAAACTTTTCACTAACTATCTGTCAATGATCGAATGTCGAATTACTTATGTTCAAATCTTGAATGTCCCTTCTCGTTAATTTCCGAGTTTATAGAATAAAATTCTAAATATGTCATCGGCCTCGGAACAATAAAGATGTTTCGTTCCATAAAAAGCTATTCAGTAACTATCTATCAATGATAGAATTTAGAATTACTTATGTTCAAATCTTGAATGTCCCTTCTCGTTAATTTCCGGCTTTACATAATAAAATTCTAAACATGTCATCGGCCTTGAAGGTTCTGATTACATTTTAGAAGGTGAGTCATTTCACGTTGTAACAATCAACCGCAACTTCGTGTGTTCTTATCTATCACGGCCTGTTGGTTTAAAATTTACTGCGATTATAAAGTTTCCTAACTTTTATTCATGAATGAAACTGATAGTTGCTTATCTCCCTCCTAATTATAATTTTACGAGCTTTTGTAGTAATTTATAGCCATTAAAGCTTGTTATTTTATCTGGTTTATAGTCTTTCCCCATGTTATCGCGTTCCGCGAACTTCTTAATTGGGCCGTTCATTCATTTGACTTGTTAACGCAAAGATAATGAATTTACGAAAAATCTGGAACTATTTATCTTTCATAGCATGTAAATAAAGGCAGTGTATTACATTTATTAAATGATATTTAAAAAAAAAATAGTTTGACATTGAAGTTATTTAGAATTCTTAGTGAATAAATTTTTACACCTCAGAAGCTGTTTACGATCTTTTCAGTCTGCATAAATATAATAAAACTTATTTTTAACTGTTATTTTTCAACAGAATAAATATTTACACAAGAGTTTATCAATCAATGAATGCTTTTGTATTTTCGCCGGTTATAACTTGTTTTAAACAATGCTTTTAAAGAAAATAATTAAACGTTAGTTAAAACTTGGGTTTGACTTATGTACTATCAAATACTAAACTGAGTTTATCTTAATAGAATTGTATACAATGTAAAAAATTAAATATTTAAAAACTCAATTTCTTGGTTTTAGGTCAGTTTTCTCACAGAATGTGGTACTCTATGACCTATGACTTCCTTGCCACACACACACACACACACACACACGCACACACACACGAACATACACGCGGACACACACACATATATATATATATATTGCTGTAATAAGGGGTTGTTTAAGGTGTTGTATTGTATAGCAAGGGTCATGCAGTAAACATAAATTACAATAGGAAGCAGAAAACTGCATTTATTTGACAGAAAATTAAGTAATTTGGATGTTAGGTAAATAGTAAGAATTTAACACCCTGTATAAAGAGCATAATTAGTTTTAAGCGACGCAAATGAACACATTTCACAATAATAGGACGCATATTTAGCATAGAAATACGTAATTCATACATTAGGTAAATAATAAATATTTAACACTCGGTATATAGAGCTTTATTAATTTTAAGTAATGCAAATGAGTATATCTTTCAGTAAAAGGCACGCGTATTTAGAGGTAAGGATAATACATGTAATTAAACACGCATTCAAAAGGGTTCTAATTAGTTAGAATATAATACGGAGATAAGAGATAAAACTTAACAAAGCCTTGAGTAAGTGCATAGAAACAATCAACATTTTTGATAAGAAAATGCAGTTTAAAGATGCGTAAATAAATAAAAATAGACGAAAGTAAAATTCAAATTACATCATGTATTTTTGTATAATATGGAAAACGCGATATCTAAAGAAAACAACGTATGGTTTAGATAACGAGGCATCTGTAGCAAACAACCATTACATAGGAAACGAATATATTACATCAGAAAACCACTTCAAGTGCAGGAAATGCAAAGACCTTATGGGTTAAGATAAGCGACGGACTTGGTGGAAACCCAACCCACATGCAAGTGGGTTGAGCCTATATTAACAGCGACAATGATAACAGAGCTCAGTTTTAACTTAAGAAGGCCAAGCTGCGATATTCTGAACCTAAAAGTCACGTGTAATTTAATAATTGACAATATAATAGTGAAAATAGATAGTGACAGGTAAGTGCTAGAAATATGAAGATTTATTTTGCCGATTAACGTGAGTAGAATTTGGGGTAATTTATTTAAACCAATAATATAATAATAGAACTCCAAATGGGTGTATAATCCCAATTCCAAATGGGTGTATAATCCAAATTTCAAATGTGTGAATAATCCTGATCTGAGTGGATAGATATAATAATTCCGAGTGTATGGACAATGCTAGTTGGTCAATAATGATTCAAATGTGTGTATAATTCTAATCCTAATAGGATAATAATAATTCTGAATTGATGTTGGTTGATAATGGATGGTATAATAATTTAAATGCATGGAAGATTCTAATTAAGGGTATAATATTTCAAATGCATGGATAATTCGAATATGGGGATGTTTTAAATGGATTAATGTAATACTTCAAAGCAGCGTCGACGATTTTGGTATAATTTTGAGTTGCGAGAAAATAAAGAAGCAATTTATGGAAACCAAGGGGTTCAATTAAGCAGAACAGAACAGGTCAGATCTAATTAGTTTTAAGACATTTTTTTTCAATTTAAATTTGGATATTGAATTTACTTAATTTATAACCTTGTGTAACAAAGTCAACAACAAACTTTGCATAAGTTAAAAGTTTGTAATATTATAAAGGGATCTGAACGTTCGAGGTTTCTTTGATAAAAAGGTAGTTTTTGGCGACTTTAGATTGATTGCAAAGCATATGAATTTTGGGATAAATAAGACATAATATTGATTGATTGAAGGGTGTATTTTAATAATTTCAAAACTTGTACATAATATTTCTTTTCATTATATGAAATTAATTGACTTCATTTTATAATTCAAACAGACAGGTAATCAGAAAGGGGTGGAGAAGAAAAGAATTGATCATCGTAACGTTGTGTACTCTGTGTAGAATAATAAAAGCTAGCCGTGGCATAATAAGTAAAATTAGTAAGATTTAAATTTAAGTAGGAAAACAGAGAGAGGTGGAGTTAAGTAAAGAAAACGTCCATTGATACCGAGTACGGCGTTATCATATCAATTTTAATTGGACGGCCCAACGTCGGGGCTCGATTGTTCCATAAAAATACATAGCAATATATATATATATATATATATATATATATATATATGAATTATATGAATTATTAATAACGACTTCCTTTATTCTAATTTTCCAAAAATATTGTGGGTTTTAGGTCGGCTGGATTATTTAAGAAAACTCTTTTTTATAAACCTGAGCTTTCGGATTTATTTTAATCCTTTTTCAAAGGTACTACAATTACAAAATTGATGAATAAACAGTAAATCATATTTTATACTTACTAAGGTGAGGTTATATAATAAAATTGGCAATTAACATAAAAAGTTATTTTCGTTATAAATTTTTTTAAAATGTATATAACAACGCCAAATTACAACAAGAGGTAAAAATATTATGTATATAAAATATTGATAATAAATAAAAGTCAAAAGTTTGATAGAAATTGTTATTAAAAAGCAACCTTAAAAAATGTTTATTATAACTATGTATGTACCTGCGTGTAACCTGTGAGTGTATGTATGAGTCTGTATGTGTGTATAATGTGTGTTTCTGTGTTTTTTTTGTTTGTAATATATTTAAGAGAAATTTATCTTATAGATCCATTGATATATTTGTTATTGTATGGTTGTTTTTATTTTTGATATTTAGAAGAATTGTCCACAATTCACTTGTTTGTTGTTGAGAACACCAGTCTGCGGGTGAGGAGAATATCCTCGATAGTGTTTAAAGCAACAATATAGTAAATTATACAGCTAAATTTTTTTTTTTTTTTTTCACTGATGATGACCACATAGTGGTCGAAAACGTATCTAGTAATTTAAATATTTTTTGTGGTTAAGGGTTTTTATTTAATTTTATTTTACTTAGATATAGAGTCGGAAGGAGCAATGAAAAGACGAAGATTGAATAAAAGCCTATAAGCATAAGAGAAATACATAAAGTATATCCAGAGGAAGGGAATAAAAATCAAAAATGTCAAGGATAGTTGTAAACAAAGCATGCGTCGCTCAGAAAAGTGGGAAATTGGTGCCAAGCTAGTTGATTGGTGAAAGTTAAATTAGAAGGGCTAGAAATTCAGGTGGTAGAAGCATATGTGTGTGCTATAGAGCGATATGTACAAGGAAGATAAAATGATGTTTGTTTGAAGTTAGAAGCGTGGAGTATATGCTAATCCGGAGAATTGGAAACGACAGTTGACGCGTTTAAGTGGTTTACCGCGTACTGTTGTGTTATGTTATGAAAATTACGAGAAATCGACGGTCGTTGGTGATTTTCGAGAAAAATAAGACAACGGTTAAACAGATATACGTGCTATTTTTTGAATAAGAGGAGGGGCAGGTTCGATTATATAATCAGGAACAGAGAGGGGTTTCGGTTTCTTTTCTCTTTACTTTTTGATTCCATCGGTGATACAATAAGTTTACTTACAATTGCATTAGTGCAGTCGAATTAAATTTATGTAAAAGCTGATAAAGCTATATTAGTGAATAGTAAAGTTGAGATGTAAGTACTAGAATTTGAAAATTGTTTGGATGTAGATCAAAGCGAGGTTTGGGATAGTAGAATGTATTTGTAACAAAAGGAACGAAATTTGGAGATTGGATATTTATAAAAGAAGAGTTTTTGAAGTAGAGGCTTGTATGGTACATGGGGATTCGACCATGGAATTAATGGATAGACGGAGGACCTACCAGATGGCAACATCTACAAGGGGCTAATTAGTGGACCGCAGTACGAGGACAACTACAAGGTAGGAGCTAGAATAAGACATTTAATGGTGAATATTTTCATATTGTTGGTGGTTTATTGATGTGTTTTATGATTATTTGCTTTGATTTTTATTTGAACAGACATTTAAAGGACGGTTAAAAACGAAATTGATTTTTGAGCATGATTCATTAATTTTCAGATAACCAAAAGTTGTAAAGAGGTATAGAGGGTTTTTTGATATTGGTCGTGCATAGAATTTATATGCACATTTATAAAGTTTTAAGGTGAACTCATGCTAGAACGAAGGGTAGCGTAAGGTATGAGAAATGCCTTCTTACTTTAATAGAAAATTTTGTTAAAAAAGTTATCCATATGCAGAATGATTGTTATAAAATTTAGTATATAAAGCAATGGTATTTTAAATTTTAAAAAAAAAATGTAATTTGGATTTTAGATAAATAGAGTGTGATATTTTGGTTAATTAAGTTATTTTTGAATGCATGATTGATGTGGATTTCTATTTAGTTTTTAAGGTAATAATGAGAGGAAGTTTGTTTGATGTAACAGGTAGGTGTATGTAATATATAGGAAGCATCGAATTAACAGTACGATTGGATTCAGGAGCAGCCGAGACAAGATTTTAGAGTAATTTAACTACACAATATTATAGCAGCCCAATTTGTGGAGCACGTGATTCCAGGATATACCTCACAATATTATTGCGTCCAAACGTGGGGCACAATTTTAAAACCTTAACTTTACAATTATATATATATATATATATATATATATATATATATATATATATAATAAATCGAAAGCTTAGCGTCTTACAATTTAAAAGTTAAAGTTACAATCCCGCAAGCGCGAGATTACGTAACGCACCGGCAAATGGTAACCCTTATCTTGGTTACAGATTTTAGCGCGCCCATCTGTCAATGACGTCACACAATAAGCATATTTAATTGCGCAATTACGGAATAAATATAAATGTTCGAAATGCAGTATAAACAAATAAGGTACTTACATAAATAGGTACAGCTTCCTACAGGTTAAATAAAGATGTAGTCAGCACGCCCATCAGGGCTGCTGATGGCCCCCTTTAAGATATTTACCGGAGGGTATGCCCAGCGTCCTTCCAAAGCGCTCCAACCAGCTACGGCAGTCATGGGCTCCGATTCGTTCCCCGGGTCGTGGGCTGCTCCCAGGTCGTATCCAAATTCCTATATGTAGCAAAACGATAAGGAACAGGTTTATCAGGTAAAGACAAACAAAGATAAGCAAGGGAAATCTACATAATAAAAATAAAGATACGATACCAAGCACGACAACTGCACTCCTCGAAGTTTAAAGGCAAACAGCCACGTTACAGAGTTCCCCGGAAAAACTTCCCTACACTTGTTTTTCCGGCACTCGCGTCGCGCGATCTGGCGCAAACGCACTCTGACGTGACGGAAATACACGCCAAGTCTTTTGAATTTATGGCGCGAACTCACGCACAGCAAGACTAAACTAAAAAATGTTTAGTGCCAATTTGACACGTAACAAGCGAAAAACAAAGATTTTAATTTAAAAATTAAAACCAGTAAACTCATACTACTGATGGACTTCTATTAAAAAGTTATAGGAGTATCAGCTTGGTAAGGAACTGAAATAACTCAACAACGAATTCTGTAGACATCATTAATCAAAAAATTTGCTTCAAAATTCATCAGAAGCTGCTTTTTGTTCAACTAGGAAGTGCAGCATTTGTATCTAATTGTAATAGTATATTATTCAACATACGGTAATGTAGGCAATAACTCACGCAGATGAAGTTTGCGGCACGAGCCGAAGGCGAGTGCCGTAATTCATCAAGTGAGTTATTGTCATTACCGTATGTTGAATACTATACTTTATCTACGACTATAAGCACAGTAACAAGTTTTAATAAACACATGTAATCAAGATTATTTTTAAAAATTATAGTACAAATTTGTTTGACATTACGTAAATGTCAATGAACATGGCTACTTTGATATTTTTGGTAGGTAATTAAATATAAATATAAGGTGGAAGCGTGAGTTATTATAACTCACGCTCATAACTCACGGTGTTTAATTATGAACACTATTACTTGTTCAAAAGTATATGAATAATGGTATTATAACTAAATAGGAGTAGATAAATTATATTATTGTATACTTGTTTTGTGAAAGTATGTAGATTTTTCCGATTATATTGATGCTTACACTTTATTTCACAGTAGACTCTGAAGAATATTAAGATAATGAATCAAAAACAAAGAATTTAATTTAAAAATCGATACCAGGAATAAAATCTTTGTTTGAGTTTGTCACCAAGTGTTCGATTTATTATATAACTCTTTTATTTATATGGTTCGGTAGTAATACCAATCCTTGGAATAAGTTTACTTTCTTTATAATTTTTGGTTATTTAAAAGTAGGATCCAGAGGGATCTATAAATTTGATGTTAAATTTGTATTGATGTGAGGCATAAACGGTGATTTCAAATTTGTTTCTGATACTCTTACTGCAATGAACAACTGTTTGATTCATTTTCTAAAATCGTTTATCATTTATGCTTTTTAAATCAATAAACTCATGTGCCAAAATTGACCTATATCTTTGAACATGTTTCCTTTTCAAAGTCATTTAAGTTGATTAATAGAAATAGGTAACTATCATTTCGATTTTTTAAATTTGTAGATGAGTGGAAGATTATGGACCAGTCATAGTGCAGGCATACAAAGTTTAGTGCAGCCATCTATGCTTCTCAGATTTTTTATTTTTTGTTTATATACTTTTTCCTCTTATCTTCTATTTTGAGTAGATATATTGGTTGTCCGGAATACACGGATTTATTAAGAAATTCTTTAACGAAAGTTCAATTAATTTTATTTTTGCTTGCCAACAAATGTATGGGTATTTTAACTTTAAGTTTAAATTAAATCAAATTGTTTTTCAGATTACGATAAGTTCTGGAGCTATGAATATAAAAAGTCATACTGCAGTGGATTCTAACATACCGAAATTTGCTGAGATAGACATCCCTATAAAGTCTTCACAAAGAATTGATTACAATATAGTTCAAAATTTAATCGATAGATTAGATACAAAATACAATATAACATTGTTCGGCGACTATAAAGAAATGCCAAACTGCAAACAAAGAATGGACGGTAGTTGTCAAAAGGTCCCAGAAATTACAACTACACAAAATTACGAAGAAGTAGAAGTACAACTAAATGATGCCAACTTAGCAAATGATAAAGAAATACACAAAATATTGAAAAAAAGTGGCAAATGTTATTGTTTAAAAGAAGAGTTGATAAAATCTAATAAAACTACGGGAAATAAATATTTGATTCAAAATCCGCCACAAGATGTATCTATTAAGATAGCTAAGAACACAGATAAACTTTTAATAAAAATTAATTCATCTTTCTTACAAAAAGATAAATCAGTACATTCAAAAGTTTCTAATAACGATCAAAAAGATATTTGTAAGAATATGTTCAATAATAACAAGAAACCATTAACAGCGAAAGCTGTTCAGAGGCAGCCAATCGATACTAAGAATGAAGATAGTAATTCGTATTGCAAAATCCGTATTAAAAATTGCCATGACATAGAAATAAAAGTACCTGACGAAAATCAGAAATATTTGAGTAATGCCAACCAATCTAAACCACTTGATACAGAATGTAAACTTCATTCATGTATTGAATTTAGGGATGCCAAACACAAGGATAGTATTTCAAAAGAAGAAATTGAACTAAAAGATAGCACAAAAGATAGTACAATTTTAGATAAAAGAATTATCATTCCAGTATTGCAGAATGACTTACTCCAATTGCGAAAGGTTAGAAACGTTTTGAACAGACTGCATCAAACGCTAACAAACTCTAACATTTATTTGCAAAGCAAATATGGGGAAAGTACGCTCGACAATAACAAAAGTGGTAAGTTTGTGCTAATTTTCTATATATGTACAAATAAACTAACTAGTTATTCATGTAACCTTGGCCAAGATAACCTATAAAACTCCTCCATTAAAGCGATGTTTGATTTTTAGCAATTTATATATATATATATATATATTATTTATTAGGAGTTGTGGGTTTCAGGTTTGCTGGATTAAAGAGTACTCTTTTTTATCACCTAAATTTTCGGATATATTTCTATCCTTTTTCAAAGGTGTAAATTGAGGTTACTAATAAATTGGCGTTGTATAAATATAAAAGGCAAGCACAATTCTACAAACTAAAAACATAAAAAAACATAAGTATAACATAAAAAATTTCATATTTCTGTATACAGACAAATGTATAACATAAAAAATTTCATATTTCTGTATACAGAAATATGAAATTTTAATATGTTATACTTATGTTTTTTATGTTTTTAAGTTTAGTAGAATACTGTGCTTGACTCTTTATATATTATACAACGCCAATTTATTATAACCTCATTTACTATAAAATAAATATTTATATGCCGAATTTAGGTGTAAAAAGACTTTATCCAGCACTCTGAAACCCACAACTCTAATAAATAATTTACACAAGTCATTAAACAATAATATAATATATATTTTATTTATATATTTGAACCGAATCTGTTAGTTTTAACATCAAACCCTGCATAGCTCAGCAACAATTTTCTGAAAAATATAAAGTAAACAAATTTTATTTTGTTTTTAACGTGACCTATTTCTGCTTTCACCCTGCTAGCTCAAATGAACTTTCCTGAGTACCTACCATTTTAAGTACATTTTCACACCACAGTCAAATGAAATTACCAAACAATAATACAACAACATACAATCTTTTATTTATACATATTAACAAGGTTCATTATTATAAATAAAATATTTATACCTTGGTACAGACAGTTTGTTACAACAATTATCAACTCACTCATTAAATACTTTAAAGTCTTTGGTTTTTAATATATTTTAACAAATTCTATATAATACGAGTAGATGGGCCCCCACATGCAACCCTAGTTTGACTTTATTCTGGTTTATTTTGAGCTCATTATAACCCAGTTTCTGTAAATGCCTTTTAAACCTTGCATTTTATTGAAAACAAATTTAAAGACCCGTTTACTCGTTACAACAGCAATTTATAGCATGAATAAACCTTTATACGTGATCAATAAACCCTTTTTTAATAATCAAAATTAATTGTCCTGCACATGTACCTTTTTAAACAAGTTTTATAGTAATAAATACACCACCCATAAGTCAAAACACACAAACACAAAAAATATCAACACACATGTTAATACAGAAACAGAAATTTAAGTTTCGTTACCTGGAGTCGCCTTCATTCCTCGTCACCACCGAAAATGGTTACCAGAAACCCTCGTCGTTGTGTGTATCTACTTCGATTGTGCCCGGATCCACTGATCCCCCCACCATCCAAATCTCAGCCACCACTACTGTTCTTCTCCCCAGCTATTAGTTTTATCTCAAACGTACCATTCCATACCAAATATTTTTCATGCATACAAGTTACGCTTTTAGGCTTCGCTTACCCAAATATCATCCCTTCATTTAATAGCTTCGTTGTAGTAACGGCACCTTTTATCTAAACAAAAGCACCAACTCGTGCAATATCACTTTTACAACATGCGGTACGCTACTACAGCTTTCATAATATCACAACAGGATGTTATATGCAACTTTACTGACTAAACACAATAATTAATACCCGTAAGAGCATTGACTATTATTACGTTGCAGATCTAAGCACGGTCTCAGATCTAAATAGAAAGAAAGCTTTACTATTTTTCTCCGTGTATTTATATCATTTTCAAAACTCCCCGGTGGAACCTATTTCACTTGAAAAGCTTATTTTTCAATTTATTTCTACTAATTCCGAACGTAAGAAACACTAGCTTCTCAAAAATCCCCCTTTCGTCGTGCTGTTACATAGAATTTTGTTTACTACCTTAACGGACGCGCTGTTCTTGAAAACTGCTAGCCATCAACCAATGATATAATTTTCCCTCGTCACAGCGCTCCGTTCTACGCATGTTTGTTGTCTCTTTTAGAACCCCTCTTAAGTTACAGAAAATCGTCCTTCACATTTATCCGTGTATTTCGTACGTGACTTGTGCCCAACGCTTTCTTTACCTGCTTCTCTGTCTGTCTTACATTATCGATCGTTTATTCCACTCACTCTTCAAGGCACTTGTTATTTAAAGCAGTTGGTCAAACCGACCGTTGCAAACAATTTTGTAGGAATTCTGTCTTAACGTTTATTTAAGTTCCCTGAACGTGACATTTAATTAACAGGTGTTTCTTGAAACAACCGACCGTTCAAAATAACAATTCTCGGTTTCTTCCCTTTTTAGTATTTGTATAAACGAACGTTGGCTTTTAAAATGAAAACATTTGCGTTTAAAATTATTGATTTTCTATGCATTCAAGCTCCCTTTTTGCTTCCATGCGTTTGATTTAAAATTATTATAATTATTTATGCGTATCCTTGAGTTTTTATGTACTCAAAAGCTTTCTTCCCTTATGCCATTTTAACATTCCAATTTAAATATAGAAAAATATTTTAATAACCGTCCGTTTTCACTATATAAATTAACTAATTTGGCGCGCAAATAATTTGCTCCTGTTTCCTATAAACAGGGCGTTTAAAATTTTATTGCCTGGACCTATTTAACCTCTAATTCTACAACTATATATACAGAGTGGTAGAAAAGTCCCGGAACGGTCAAATATTTTGGGAAATACTCATCGCATCAAAAAAAGAAAAAATACGTGTTCAATATTTTTTTAAAAGCTATCCAATGACACCAAAATTGAACCCGCACCCCCACCCCCTGGGGATAGGGGTGGGGCAACTTAAAAAGTTTAAGTGGAAACCCCCATTTGTTATTGCAGATTTGGATTCCGCAGGATAAATTACCCCAAATTGACCGACGATACAAGCCATTTTGGATGATAGAAGGCGTTGTAATTGACAAAACCAAAATAGGGTACAAAAACATTTGAAATCGAAAAATGTCAGAACTACATTCATTTTTAGTATTCATTTCGTTACTAGCTTTTGATATTATTTTGTGATGTCTCTGTCTGAAAGAGAAAGAATAATTGTTCTGATGATGCGGGGGTATGGAGATAAAGAAAGATCATTGCATCAAGTCGCAGATTTATTCAATGAAGTCAATGCGGAACGTCAACCGATTTATAAATCTACTGCGAGTCGAACAGTGAATTGTTTTGAGCGAACTGGTTCGGTGAAGGATGAACCAAGATCTAGAAGACCTAAAAGCGCGACAAATGGTCAATTTGAACACCTTCGGCGGTAATTTCGTTATGTATGAAATAAATAATTTATTATTTTACTTCTTTTATTTTCTGATCCATCAATTCTTCTAGAATTAGTTAATTTTTGTCGATTGCAGCGCCATATGCAAAAAACCTAAAAAAATTATGACTAACATTTTGTGGCGAATCCGAATCTGCAATAACAAATGGGGGTTTCCACTTAAACTTTTAAAGTTGCCTCACCCCTACCCCCAGGGGGTGGGGGTGGGGGTTCAATTTTGGTGTCATTGGATAGCTTTTAAAAAAATATTGAACACGTATTTTTCTTTTTTTGATGCGATGAGTATTACCCAAAATATTTGACCGTTCCGAGACTTTTCTACCACTCTGTATATATATATATATATATATATATATATATATATATAAGAAAAGTAGGTTTAGTGAGTCTTAAATTAATACAAAGTAAAAAGAAATTACTGGCAAGTGACTCAAATTCAGCCACGTGGGCATCCTGTCGACGCGTTTCGCCCTAATTGGGGCTCATCAGGACAGGAGTAGCAAAATTGTAATATTTAATACAGACACCTTATGGGAAGTACAGCATCACCTAGCTCACGATTTGTGCCTTCGTGTCGTTTCACCTGACATCTCAGGTTTTTAGCAGCAGTCGGCACGGAGGAGATCCGACTCAACTGCCTTTTTCCATAGCCAAAAGTTTTAATTTAATATATATATATATATATATATATATATATATATATATATATATTGCTGTGGAAGTCGGGATTTAGGAATCCTGCCCCTACGAATTGGGTCGTCATAAAATTTTCCTATAAATATAAAATTCCAATATCTCTGGAAAAGTTCCCCTAAATCAGCATACCACGGCTAACTCTGCTTCCAGCTTCTTCAGAGATACTTATTTATTCTATGCTTACTCTCTCTCACTTAGACTACCAATTAAAAATTACCAATCAAATAATTCAACGAAACATACAACCTTTTATTCATACAAATCAAAAATTTACGCCACCAGCTCAATATTTACAAAATCGGATATAAACATCTTCATAAAGTTTTACAATATCAACCATTAAATCCTTTTAAATTTAATGAATTTAATTTATTTCAACATTTTTTTATATACAGTTCAAGTAGATGGGCCTATCTTGAAACCCTAAATTGAAATTTACTCTGGTCTATGGCGAGCTCAGTATAAACCCTGTTACACTAAATGCATAAATAAATCGCATCTTTGTTTTCAACAACTGTAAAGACCAGTTTACTCTTTACATCAAAATTATACGTCATGTATTTATACCTTCAAATAATAAATTCAAATTGTCTTTTTCATTATAACCTTCAAATTAGATTTTATGTTCATAAAATATACACCCAATATGACAATTCACTCTAGCACAAAATGTTCAAACAATAACAAAAGGAAGCAAATTTCGTTACCTGGTGTAAGCTCTGGCACCATCCCCTCTGAAGATGTCATCCACCAAAACCTCGTCGTTGCATTCCATCCAATTTCTCTCTGCTATATATACATCAAACTCATTTCCACACCTTATCCAATTCTATGCAGACACTTTCAATCCATCTACCCATATCATTGTCCAAATAAGTTGCTTACCTTAGTAACATCTTTTGTTCGTTATTCGTATTTACTTACAGCACCGTTTATAACATAGCACCTACTCGTGTTTTCAAACACTTTTAATTTAAATTAAACAGACTGCACTATCACCGATTTACAAAATTTTTAATGCTTATAGAAAAGTCTCTCACTCCACTCACAATCAGCAAATCCAGACCATTTCCTGCCGTAGGTCTATCATCCAACTATGTTATCCTCGTCTAACTCATATTCGTCGTCTTTGTTAACATCCCACTACAGCAACATAAAATCGATATTATGGTTAGCCTCTACAACTTACCGCGCGCTTTAAATACCTGTTTTGCCGCGTGTTCTAAATGGCCGTTATATCGCGTGTTTTAAATGGCTTTTTAACCAACGTCTGTTATTTGTCATCTTCGTTTAACCTATGCTATTTATATCCCGTCTCTACCTTGTTATCTAACCACTTGCTATTTCTCAGCCTTCGTTTCGGTCGTTAACTCAAATTTCTAAAGAATTATGTTTCAACGTACATTTTCTTGAATTGTTTATTTGTCTGTCAGTCTATTTTATGAACCGATTGCCAGTTTGAAATTGTACTTCCCATGTTGTTTAACCTGTAGATTTCCTAGGATTTGTTTTAACGAACGCTTTGTTAGTTAAATGAATATATGCGCTTACATTCTCGATTTTATATACAAAAGCTCTCTTTTATTATTTGATGTGCTCGATTTACAACCTTCGAATATTAAAGCTAATTATACTCGTATTATCCTTGCGTTTTTACGTACTACAAAGCTTTAAAATTATGATTTATGAATACAAATATATGCAATTATCCGTTTGTTTTAAAGTCAAAACTAATTAATTAGAAGCGTAAATAATCTATTCCTTACAAAATTACTCTCGTGACTTATCTAGCCCTCTTTACATATAATTTACACAATAATATATTGCTATGCTCTACCGGAATTATCGAGCCCCTACTTTGGGTAGCCATATTAATTATGCTATGTCCCTCTAAATTATTCGCGCCCCATCATTTGAGCGGTTATATTATTAATATGCTATGAATAAACAAGATTGTTATTATCTCCTCCGACGTTGGGCTGTTTTATTAATATTGCTATCAATTCCTCCAGAAACTTAACTGGATTTTATCTTGATCCAACCTTGTCTACCAATAACAAAATTTGATACGTTACCGCCTTCCTCGTTATCAATTTCCTATTCAACTCGTAGCTCCTCCTTGAACTATTTAAAT
This sequence comes from Platerodrilus igneus, assembly GCA_036346225.1. NCBI lineage: Eukaryota > Metazoa > Arthropoda > Insecta > Coleoptera > Lycidae > Platerodrilus > Platerodrilus igneus. Next base: position 6,078,112 of record JARFIW010000780.1, on the reverse strand, counting down.
TATCAAATTACTCTCCTTAACTTTATCTTATGACCTCGACTAGCATTTATTTGGAATTATTAAATTCAGGTAATTCGATTTTATATAATGAAACCAATATTATGTACAGCTTTTGTAACTTATTTGAAATACACTTTTCAATTAGTTAATGTTGTAAATTTCATTTATTAAACATCATATACTATTTATTCAAAACCCAAAGTCACCAAAAAACCTATTATCTTTATAAACGAAGTGTAGAACGTTCCAAACCTGTTCTCATATCACGCACTTTATACGTATTCAAATCCTTTGTTGATTTTTTCACATTCATTTATATTAAGCAAATTCAATATTCAAAAAAATAAAAAATATAAAAAAATAAAATGTCTTATAACTAAAAATCTGACCTGGTCTATTTTCTTCACATCGACGCGTCCATTTGAATAAAAATTATCTTCCCCCAATGTAGGATTATTACATGACCATTCGAAATACTGTCTATCCACACGCTTAAACCATTTCATTTAAATTATTGCCATCACCCTCTGGACTACCATTAACTTGTACTTATGCACCCCAATTTATTGTCGTTTCATTTCAGACTTATTACTTCTTATTCTCGTCAATTTCCCCAAATTTAGAATTGTATTATTATGATTTATTTTCCCTATTGCATTTATTCTCCACGTACTCGAATATCGTAGTTTATTTTCTCCCCTTACTCAAAAGATTGTAGTCTGTTTCCCCGTACTTAGAAGTCGTAGTCTATTTTCCCCCGGACTTAGAAGCCCTATTATTAATATGTTTTAGTTTAAAATAAAATTCCACATAATCTACTTACGTTTAATCGGCAATTATAGTTTTCATCTTTGCACTTATTTTCTCTTTCACTTTTAAAATTATTACGTATCACTTTATTTCATAGTGGCGCACTTCGGCCTTTGTTGAGTTGCAAACTGACTTCGTTATCACTGTACCTGCTAATATATTATTCAGTTCCCACTCCGTCAGTGGGTATGTCTACAAACTCGTCGCTCATTTTTAACCAATCAAATAATTACATTCAAAGTAGTTTCTGATGTAATTTTCTATGCTTCCCAATAATTGTAACCTGCTTGCAGCTGTCTTCGTTATCAACATGCGGTGTTTTGATAAATCTAATTGCTTTTCCATAAACAACTGACGCAATTCGACTTTTAATTTTTATATCTGCCTGTTGTTCACGAAATTTTTAATCTCCTTTCTTATCAAAAATGGTTAACTATTTTGTACGCATTTACCTATGCTACCTGAAGCTCTATTTCTATCTCTGTATTAATCTGATTGTTTGGAACTCTTTTGAATGTGTGTCTAATTACACTTTATTATGTTTACATATAAATATACGCGTGCTTCCACTGAAAAATATATTTATTTGCTTTACCTAAATTAACTAAAACTTTATCTACAGGGTATTAAATATTTTCTATTTACCTAATGAATGTCTTCCTGGTTTCTACGCTAACTATGCGTCTTCCTATGTGTATTTGCGTCTCTTAAAACTATTTATACTTTATATACAGGGTGTTGACTGCTTACTATTTACAAATATGTCCATTTATCAATTCTTTTACTAAATAAGTGCAGTTTTCTGCTGCCTATGGTAATTTTTCATTTCTAAACGTCCTTTACTATAAAGTACACCCTTAAACAACCCCTTATCACAGCATAATATATATATATATATATATATATATATATATAATGTTTCTTCCTCTTCTATCACGTTCCAGTCCATACCAATTTAGGAAAATTTTCTATAAATTTCCCATTTTTTAGTATCAAAGTTATCTACATAAGAATGAAATTACATCTTGTTCTAAAATCACTCATAATAATTATTGAACATGTATATAAGTAGACCTAAAATGCAGTGGCGTATCTAGCATTTGAAGGTGGGTGGGGAAGTCATTAAAAATGCGGTACAAGAGTTTTCAGGTATCTATTTTAAAAATATTACTTTTATTTTTATTAGCATACACAGGTTCAAACTATTACACCTATCCTTAATTAAGAAGATATCTTTTTATTTGTAAAAAACTTATAAAATATAATATTGCAAAAACATTTAAGTACTTAATTATAACAGTATTCGCTTGGTTTTAACGTACTTAACTTATTCAAAATAACAGTAAAATCTACTTTTTTTGCATAATCAGATTCAATGCTTAAAATGGAGAAATTGTTTAATCTTTCTTGTAGAATAGTTGACCTAAGATATGTTTTAATTTGTTTAAGACGACTAAAGTTTCTTTCAGCATTTGCACTGTTTGCCCCAACAGTTAAAAATATTCTATTTGGAAATGTTGGGAAAGGTAGACTCTAAATTATTCGATACAAGAAATGATAAAAGTTCCTCAGTGGCAATTTATCATCTTTTGATACATCTTTAAAAAATGAACAAAATGATTTATATTCTGCAATCGTGTTAATAGCATTTATATATTTTTCGTAAAATTTCAATAGAATTGAAATACAATTGTTTTCATCTACCTTCCCGTTTAAAATTTTCTCAGTGGCTAAACAAGGGAATTTTTGACAAATCTTTAGAAAATCTTCAAATCTGCTTGTCAGAGTCTGTATGAATGTATCTAATGTTTTAAAAAAAATCATAAACTTTAAATTTTTGACGTGGGCTATTATATACATGATCAGAAGCTAACTCATCATGAAATCTTTTAATTTTTCTCGATCTAACAGTTTGAAAATCAGTGGCAATATTACATTTTGAAGTCATCTCTTTTGCTAACATTTCATATCTTGAGAACCTGACGTTGTTTCTCATATCTTTTAAGTCTTTCGTAGCTGCATGTATAATATTTGCCGCTATTGCTAAATTGATTTCAGTTTTTTTTGTAAATAATTCGATAGTATGTAAATTTTTGATAAAGTATCTTTCCAGAAACAGAGCAAAAATTTAAACTCGAAAGATTCTATATAGCTTATGAGTCCATTTGCCTCGGCAATTTGTTTAACATTCACGTTGACTATCTCGCCCTCAACTATTTTTAAAATTGTTTCGTGAATAGCAGATATGTTTAAGAAAATTGAAACAACTGCTCTTATGACTGGCCCAACGAGTGTAGATAATTTTTTTAGTGATATATTTGTGGATTTCAATGCAGTCTGCTTAGTCTGATTATGCTCAGTTTGTATTTTTCAAAGAGTTTTAACCGTGGAAAACTTTCTGAAATGTAAACATAGATTTGCTTTATCATACCAAAAAATAGTTTCGTTTCAATGCATGTAGTAATAGAATCTACAAGAACTAAATTTAAATTAGGCGCACAACAGTGCACATATATTGCTTCTGGTACAAGTTGTTTTATTCTTTTTTGAAGCCCGCTAATAAGTCTAGACATAACGTTGGCCCAATCATACGCTATGTCTATATTTATTGAATTTAATTCTTTTAGTACAACATCCAAATATGATTCTGCCGATACACTAGAAAGTTCAATGAATTTTAAAAATCTTTCTTTCAGAAATCTATTTTTTCCAACAAATCGAAGTGAGAGAGACAATTGTTCTTTTTCTTTTGATATATCATGAGTAGAATTCAAAATTAAAGTAAAATATTTCGAAAAATTAATGTCAGATGTAATTTTTGCGCAGACTTCTTCGGCCATCAGTGTAAGAATTTCGTTTTGAATTATGTGGCTTAAGTTATTTAGCATTTCGTTTTGCATTTGTAAATGTTCAGCTAAAACTACATCGTATTTTTCAAACAAATCTAGTTCTAAAAAAATTCTTTGTTGCTACTTGAATCGCCTTCACGGTGCCCTCTAAAAGGTAAGTTTTGTTTTGATAAATATAATATTATGTCAAATATTCTCTTTAGAGTTGCTCTGTTTTTCTCTACCTGGGTTTTTCTGCTAGCAGATGTTCTTCAATTATAGAACTATTTTCTACAATGCGAAATTTCGTTAAATAAACTTACTATGATGACGTTGATGAGCTGCACTATTTTCGTGTAATTGAATTTTCTCAGTTACTTTTTTATAATTTGAAAAGCCTTGATTAGGATCAAATAAAAAACAAGAAAAATAAAAAATTTTGTTCGCATGGGGAGGGTTAGCCAACCAAGCTCGAATACACGAAGAACCAGTATTATGTGTATCTCTGGAATTCAATGAAACATTAAGTTTTCTTTCTTTGGCAGCTGGAAACTTGTTAAAGTTGTCTCTTAATCCCGGTTGGCAAGGTCCTTCTACAATCAATTTACGAATAATCTCGGGCGTTAGTTGAATGTTTTTGAAAGGGATCGAATCAGACGAATAGAAATCATCATCGTTCATGATTTCATATCTTATATCTATGGCATTATCTGAAAAATCAAATTATATACTTTGCTATTGCAGTATTGTACGCTTTTGTCTATTGCAAGGAAAAAAATTGCTCTACAACTAATAAATGTATGGATAGATACGTGCTAAATTGATTTTATTAATCAACAATAATAACTTACCAACTCTTTGAATGCTTCTTTTTTCAGAATCTGACATTTCCTCATCGTCGTCTTTCTCTTCCAGCCTGCAAACTTCCATTTCAATTTCGTTATCAAGAGCCGCGCGATTTTCTAACTTGGAATTTTTTTATGTTGAGGGAACATTAGATATTGTTGCCTCTTCTGTCTCTGACTCTGAGATATTTATGTCAGAAAGCGAAGGCGACTGAAAATACTTTTTCGGATTCATATGACTTGTTGACATAAGTTTTCTCATTTTTTCCTGGCGCTTCTTTTTGTATTCCCAGCCAGATTTCTTCTTTTTGTCCATTGTATTGTACTTAGAATTCTAGAACTAAAAAACGTAATTTAAAAGCAGGGCCTAAAACATTCACACAACATAGAAAAAGTTTAGCCATAGTAATATTGCTTTACTTATTCGATCAAAACTGGATCACTGGATATTTCAAATATAGCAAATAAGTGTCCGTTCGCTGAAAATTACGCGTTTTAGCTAATTATGACTGTTCGAAAAACAAAAGGCCGTCAGTGGTACTATTTTTATTGGGTTTAAGCAATTTACATGGCAAAATGTGCGATACAAATTAATGAAATTAACACGAATTAATTGATATACTACTCGAATTAAAATGATCAAATAATCAACGGAAAAATTGAAATTGTTCGTACATCATCAACGGTTAAATATATCCGGTGCCGGACATATCAATTCAAAATATACCTTAAAATGTATTGCAAGCAAAAGACCAGTCACAGTCAGCATTGTAAACAACACACTTGTTATTCAACACGTCAGTGTCACCCTAACGGCAAACGAAAACTGATCCTTTCTTATCTTCGATCATAAAATATGAGAAAGGTATAAGATGCTACACAGGCGACACAGCCTCACATTTGTTACCTAGAATTCCTAGAAAGGTTCGCCAGAACAAGTGCCTTATCGAATGAATTTCTATGGCTGTACAGGAATTATGACTAGTTCTTGAGTCTTTAGTAATATTTGTATCTAACTATCGCGATAGGAAAGTTTTCACCATTTTTACATCCAATCACCGTTTTGATGTAACAAGCTTCACAACTTACTGACACCATCCACCTACGCCGGAGGGATATTTTGACAGCCACTATGCCAAGTTTAGAATTACATCACAGTTATAAGTTCCAAATCTTTATTAATTCAACCAATAAGACTTCTCTGAATGTTGTTGCAGGGCCGACATACATCTTGACCAGATTTGTATTCGTTTTGCGTATTTTAAAGCGCTGCATCGATGGTGACCAGTAGTGATTAAGATACCACTTAAAAATTTCAATTTATGCCTTATATTTGATTTTGTGCAGTGCAGTATTCATCTTATATCACAACCAAATTTCACTTCACGCGCACACACACATGTACACACACGCACCCACACGCACGCATGCATCCACGCAAGCAAGCAAGCAAGCGCATATGCACGCACGCACTTACGCATCCATCCAAATACCCACCCACACACACACAAGCACACACATACACTCACACCCACACACACACACACCACACACACACACACACACACACACACACACACACACAAAACCTCGCAACTATCATCTTGATATATAAATTATTTTCATATTAAAATGCATCACTACTTGGGCATTCAATTATTCAATTAGTTGAATAGTTTCTAAAGTAACTTAGTGAATAATATTCAGTAGTCAATATTATTGTTACGTAGTTCAATGTATTGTTCTTTATTTGGTTTAATATAAATCTGATTACTCACAAATACCTACAGAAAATTCTAAAGCACTGAGATACCGCTAGAAAGATCACTGATAATAATTACTACAATATTTACTATACTAAATTCTTTTTTATTTCCACAATTACACTATATTGATTATTAACGTAACTGTGTTCCGTGAGTTTATTTACACATGCACTGATAGACTTATATTCTATAATATATAAATATTATGGACTATTTATTTTATAAACTCAAACTCATTTACTTCGTATTACTTGTGGATTAATACTGGGAACTAATCATAACTCCTTGTCGGGTTGTAATGTTTATATATATATATATATATATACACATATATATATATATATATATATATATATATATATAGTGATTAAGATGAAATAATAACTTAGACTTTTATGGAAAGCCCAAATGATTATTTCAAATCGAGCTAGTAATTGAAAGATGAAAATATAAGGTCTTGGACAGGATTTGAACCTGTATCCTGGTTTTGCCGGAACCATGCGTTTACCAATTACGCCACCGAGACCGATGACGATAATTGGGAAATTTACAAATTTAAATCGTGTACACGACGATACATCAACCTAACTTTCAATTACGTTTGGCATTTTTGTCAATCAACTTACCTTGTGTAATTAACTATCTAAAATATGTATATATATATATATATATATATATATATATATATATATTAATAAATGGATACAAATAATAGCTGTAAAATAAACTTACAGTTTGAATGCCCTTATGCTAGTTCTATGCCAGTAGAAACATAAAAATCTTCTCAAAAATTTGTAGAATCCCCAAGTTGTTTGTTCTCTAAGTGAAAAGTAAATGTGTAATAATCAAATTTTTAATAAGCGTCAAATACATACAAAAAAATAACACGTGCTGCTCGTTAAATAAGTTATTAATAATCAAATTTTTATTCGGCGTCCAATATGTATAGAAGAACGAAATGTGATTTTCATTAAATAAGTTATTGCACTTTTTAATAATTAAGTTTTATAAATTTGTAATGATATAATTGGTTTTCTTTACATCGTGGCTAATAGTTTGCCTCACTTGAAAATTTTTGTTAAGGTACTGAAAAATGTTTGTGCACAAAAATCTTCCCTCTAAATAATGTTAATATTCACTTTACATAAAGTACTTAATATTCTAAATTCATCAATAAACTCATGGGTTCCACAACAAAATATTAATGTTCTCTAAATATAAAATATAGCAAATCTACGATTTTTGTTGAATGTGTTGCAATCAACTGTTGTCGTTGATATTTTGCTCAGTAAAGTAGAGCTTTAATTGTAATCTTAAAATATTGTATTGGGCTACTACTACCGCGTTTCACTAATTTAAAACAAGTAATAACAAGAGCCTTTATTACTCACTGTTCACAAGTCTAATTAACAGTGTATGCTTTATTTATAGATGTTTCAGTCCAATTAACAACAAAGCACTATTACACTAATGAATATACAAGCACTAATATCTTCTTAAACTAACTTCTTAACCATATGCCTATTAACAACACTAACACAACTATCTATTTACTACACTTTTGTCTATTTATGTATTCTACAAGCTGCATGTACATTAGACACGTTAATATAACATTTATGTTTACTCTTGGCCTTCCAAAAGCTCAACTATTTAACTTTACACGATATGATTTATATTCGACATTCTGATATAGACTAACTCTGTACTTCCTCATAAGTCTTATTTATACACTGGATTAAAAAGGATGATTCATCCTCCAGTAATTGCTAGAAGATTCTTGGTCCATGGAGAATATACAGTGCGTTCGGCACTTGTGTGTTTGACGGGTTGCCTAAAAGTAGCTTGCAACAATATTGCTAACAGACTTAAAATAGTATTTAAATGAAAATATTTCGTTAAACCAAAATAGTAGAATTTAAAAGTGTAACTTAAATTAGACCAAAAATATTTCGTAGACCCTGAATAAATAGTATTGACCCAAAAAGTTCTATATAGTTTGTATAAGTATGAGTTAAAATAAATTTTACCCTTGCGTTTAATTGAATAGCTTTGCGTATAAGGTTGAAAATGTTCTAACTTTAATTTAAGTTTTACTAATCTTAATTATTTTTATCAACAGTAGTAATAAGGTTTAGTACTAAAATTTTTGTACACACTTCCCAAATATAAAACTTTTAACATAATATACTGTATTATGATTTGAATATGTATAAATAAAAATTTAGCAAGTTTTTTTTTACAAAAATAACCATGACTAGTTGTTGGAAATAAGAAATAAGGTACAACAACCACAATAAAACAACGGCTTTCTAAAATTTTGAAGTTCTTCCAGCAACATCGGTTTATTAAAATTGTATTAAAACCCAAAATATTTAAAGTAAAAATGTCATTGCAGTATTGAATACAGTAAATACACAATGTTTCAGCTACTTTATTCTTCTTTTAGGTCAAGATCGTCTAGTTGATACTTTGCTTGTCAACAACAATGATCCATGTTCCTCAACAAGTTGTAGCAACTCAAACTTAAAAGAAATTCAGAATAATAACAGAGGAACCAAAAGCATTCAACAAAAAGGTAATTTTTCTAAAACAAATGCCAATGAAGTTCTTACAATACAAGATAAAAGTACACAAACAGGCATCATGAACAAATCCTTACTTAATAAGTCAGCGATGCCTGTTAATTTCACAGAACATGAACACGGTAATTGTACAGGCAACCTGGATGAAGCAAATATGAGGGAAGAAAGCTGTGAAAATATTAGTCAAAAGAAGCGTAGTTTGTATTTAGTACCCTTGAAAAGAGTTTGGCAAAGACTTTGTATACCAAATTTGTCAATTAAATTCGGCAATTAATACCTAAATGATCTTGTAATAGTGTGGTGTTATTTTTTGTATCTAACGTATTTGGTGTTAATGATAATTTAAGTCATGTTCACTGTTTCCAGTACAGCTTAAAAATAAAATTCTACCTCCAACGTACAGAAAACTGAAGACTAATTACTAATATTCGTACTTTACTTTCGTCCTAACAATTAAAACTGCTGGTTTTGGATGTTTCTATATTGCCTTTCAGTTTATAGTATTTTTTATATTATTTTCCTGATATTTATTTTTATTGTATGTTTAGGTTAAGTTGGCTAACTAAGAACTAGTTCTTGAACCGTCGCTTTGGAAAGCTGTTTTGTGGCATCCAACGCAGTGTCGTTCTATAGTAGTTTTTGATGTATTGGATATTATAATTGTTGCATAAACTTCAATGTTTTATTAGTTTTTGCGTTTATTATCTACTCACAATATTGCTTTGTAGATATTCTTTGCTGACATTTATAGTAGGTATGATATGCGTAAAGGAATTCCTATATTAATCTAATACGTTTTAGAATCTTGTGTTGCTTAAAATAATTGCTTCGTGTAACATATAATTTATTAAGTCCAACATCTGATTGTAAATCTTATTTTTCTATACCTTTAGTGACTAATATTTATTTTCTCCTACCTTAATAGAAAGAATAACTTTCGTCCCTCATAGCGATGGTAGAAAGTTTCGTTTTCCTTCCTAAGGAGGAAAAACAACATGCACTGATCTTTAAATATTTGGGAAAAAAGTATTACTCTGAAATTAAATAGGTTTAAAACAAACTAAGGTAATATGCTGGGTCTCGTTAATATTTCTGTTATTTTAAAAACCAAACAATTAGGACATTTTAATATGTGTTTGTAAAAACTTGGAATTTGAATAAAAATACGTATCATCACCACAAGAGACAAAAATGTATCAGGTCGTGAGCACTGACAGTTCTGCAAAAGGAATTTGTCAAAGTATAGTTTTAGGTTTAATTCGTACCAAACTTTCTTTTAAATTTATTCAACATTTTATACTAAGAAAGTGGTTCAAGCGAGTATGAACTTCAAACTACTACTCCTGACTATCTGAAAGAAGCTAATTTAGCCAATATTAATTTACTTCCTCAAAAATCGAAAGAATGGTATGAAAAAGAATACGAAGATTTTAAAAGTTGAGCCAAAAGCTTGAAAGTAAAACATTCATTCGAACCATATTGTTGGCTTATTTTTCAATAAAAAATAAGATTTTAAAATCATTTACACTTTGGTCCAAATATTCAATGTTGCGTACAATGTTGAAAATACAGCAGAATATTGACATTGAATATTCTAAGTTAAAGCATTTCTAAAATTGCAAAATGTTGAATATAGGCCAAATATAAGCTAAAAACAAAGGTTGGTGAACTCTTGGGATACACTCGTTCAAAACTAATTAGACTTATATGTCAGATTTAATATTCAATTAGCATTAAAGTTAAAAATAAAAATAAGAAACACACAATCCTATACCCAAAAGGGGTTATAAAAGAACCGAGGCAAACTAATTACTACAGTAATGGAATGGAGCACATACAATACGAACTACAATCATTCAGCTCAACGTTTATCTGCTAAAACTCGGTTCTTTTATAACTCCTTTTGGGTATAGGATTGTGTTTTTTTTTTTAACTTCAATGCTAATTAAATATTAAATGTGGCTTAATCTTAGTAGATATTTCCACCTATGTATGTCCTAGTAGTTATGTAAGTAACTTTGTTTGTACTTTTTATATCTTGTGACTTACCTCTTTATGGTTTTTTAGTCTTTGAAGAAGCCGCAGAATTTGTCGCCGAAACGTCGAATAAAATTACGATCTGACATAAAAGTCTAATTAATTTTGAACGAGTGTATCCCAAGAGTTCACCAACCTTTGTTTTTAGCTATTGATTTACGTTCAAAAATTTAGTATTATTATTATTATTATTATATTATATATATATATATATATTATTGTATATAAAGAATATAATTAAAATTAAAGAGTTAAAGGATAAATGATTGCACAGATAAAAAAGGTGGTATCGGCCTTTCAAATATTTAGAAATAGCGGTAATTTTTTCTGTTAGTACCGCAACCTTAATTACATGTATGTATGTAACCACTACGCAAACATACGTTACTAAACTTTTGTATTTTTGTAAAATTAAATAAAGGAAAAATTGTGTTTATTTATGCCACGGCTTTTGAAACGCAGTCTTAGAAATTATTATATCAAGATATTTCTACTCTGTAAAATAATGTGGGCTTAGGTCGTTTTACAGGCACATCAACCACTTCCACATAAAGCGTCGTCGAGTTAATTTCACTTAACCTTACGCAATGTAGATGTGGCTTGTTTGTTATTATTTTCAAGGATTGATAAACATAATCCCAAATGTATAATTTAGATAAACGTTTGAGATTCAAATCACTAACAAATATCTTTAAATAGTGCCTATACAAGGATTAATCTCAAATACCTGTAATTCCACTAAAGTCGCTTGAGTTGCTCAAATGGACCTCTTTACAGGATAAGACAAAATTGCATTGCGAACGCTTGCAGTTAATACCTGTAGAAAGTAAGTTTTAATTTTATGTTTTTATTACATTCACTCTATTTTATGTTCTAGGAATAATAAAATAATAACTCATGAACAGTATACTTAGAATAGGCTATATGAATATGTATTCTTAAAATACACACGACCGCAGGTGAACAAAACGTTGTCCACTTATACTGGAAAACCACTGCAAAATATTCGAAGCTCACTGATGCTATTCTTCACCAATACTAACGATGACCCTCTGTTCGCTATGACTGGAATCAATCCCCTTAACTCCACTTGGTTATATAAAACCTTTGTAACTTATTGTACGATGCACTAATATTCTTCCACCAATATTAAATTCTTTATATTGCTCCGATATCACGATGATTAAATAAAAAGGGATAAATTTCAAACGGTATATTCTTTTTTTAAATACAGTAACAAGCTTTCAAGAAAAACGTCTTTTTACCAAAAATTTTCAAAATCAACTCTTATTTCTAAATACTTATCACATAGGAGATTTTTTCCAAAATTACAACTTGTCAACTACTTACGACGCTATTATACTGATATAATTTCGAAGCAATCTCTGTATTATGGCAAAAGTAAATAATACCGCCATCAGGTGGTAAAACATCAACACTACTAAGCGTGGAAGTACAAAAATTTAATCGAAACTACATGGTGGTTCTATAGATGGCTATACAAGTATGTCTAGCGCCTTTGAGATTTGCGGAATGTTACAGCAAAATTTATTTGCAAACGTAACATACTTGTATAGCCATCTATAGAACCACCATGGTTTCGATTCATTTACGTTATAGTGTTGATGTTTACCACCTGATGGCGGTATTTACTTTGCCATAATCGAAGATTCATCGAAATATATCATATAATAACGTCGATTACTCATAGGGTTGAAACTAATTCACTCTGAAGATGCTTAAGGAAGCTGAAACCGGTCGGTTAGTAATGTTTTCTCCCCTGTGAAGTAATAAAGCTATTGTTTTGTTAATGGCTATACAACTATGAACCCGATCTGTATTTGTCAATAAGCTCTTATTATTTTCATAAGAGTTTGTTTACAGATACATCTTATTTTATATATTGTTCTACACAATTTCTTATTGCAGACTGCAAATAACTTGTCGTTATATTATATATATATTATATATATATATATATATATATATATATATATATATTGCTGTTTTAATCGTGCCCCACAGTTGGGCTTGTCATAAAATGCTGTGTTAATTCCGCCCCATGGTTGAGCAGCCCATAAAATGCCGTGTTAAACTCGCCCCACGGATTGGGCGCACATTAATGCTGTGATATACTTGTTAGCCCCACTATTGGGTTGATATAAAATGCTGTGTTAACCCCTATATCTCTCAAGCACTTGTGAAAATGTTTCCCAAGTAGATTCTGCATATATTGTTTTTTGGAATATTTGTACTTTACCTAGTAACTTCGCACATTCAGTCGTTACAGTATCAATTCCAGTTAATACTAAAAACTGGTTGCAGAGTAAAGTTATTTTTTCCTTTAGATTACTATATTCCTTTAAATGTTGCAGATTAGTAGGAATCAATTCATTAAGAGAAAAACAGTTTAAAGTTGTTTCTGAAAATTTACTAGACAAATCTGTTAATAAATAATTCAAAATCGGGATAAACATTACTTTTTTCCAATGATCTACAATATTTAAAGAAGGCGTATTGTCTTGTTGAGTTTGCGTTGATACCAGACGAGCTACACATAATGGAATGTGAAGAGTATTCATGATTTTGGAAGTATTGTCAACAATTGAGGAAAATTCATTTTCTGCATTGGCCCTTTTTTGTTTGATGGTTTCAATAACATTTTTTACATGGGAAACAGCTGCATCCAAACCGATATTTTTCTTTTGTAAAAATGTACTTAATAGCAACGTAGCGTTAAATATTTCTGAAAGCGTGTAAACCGTCAAAACAAATTCACAATCGCAAATTGCTTTTAATATAGTGTGGGCCTTACTAGAGAAAGCACTTTCCTCCCACTCATAAATTTCATTTAAAGCCTCACAAACATTCATCATGTCATTTTTAAATTGCAGTAAAGAATCGTGCCTTTTAATCCACCTCGTTGCACATGGATTATTTAAATTATTTTTTAAATATTTCTTTAAAACAAAGTTTTTTCCCTGAAGCACTAAAGAATGTGACTACCTCTTGTATTATACCCATGGTATTTTTAACGCTCCTTACGTTTGCGGTTTTAGAAATCGACAGATTTAGTTTATGATTGAAGCAAGGACTTAAACTGCATTTGTTGCTAATTTTTGAATTTCTGTCACAGCTCCCCGAACAGCGGAGATGTTCACACATATCCTACAGCTGAGCAACTGTGCTTCGTTCGGGGGAGGCAAAACCTCCTTTGCCCCCCGTCTAAATCCGCCACTGGAATAGGTCACGCTAGAAAAATGTTTTAAAAAAGAAAGATTTACTAATAGCTAATAGTCCTAGTTTAGATAATAGAAAAAGTTTCATAAAGTCGTACGTATGGAGCGTTCTTTTATACGGTAGCGAGACTTGGCCAATTAAAGAAGTAGATAAGAAAAAGATAGAACTTCTGAAACTTGGTGTTATAGGAGAATGTTAAAGATTACTTTGACAGATAGAGTATCAAATAAGAAAGTTTATAGAGGGATAGGCGAGGAACCCTGTATGTGGAAACAATTAAACGTCAAGAGAGATAGAATGGTAGGGCACCAGTTAAGACATGAGGAAATATTTAGTAAGGTTTTAGATTATAAATTACCAAATAAAAATAGAGTAGGAAGACCTAGACAAAGCTATATTAATCAAATTATTAGAGATTTAGGTTGTGAAGGATATGTAGACCTTTTTAGACTATGTTACAGGCGGAAAAGCTACTAAGTATGTATTTTCCAGTAAAATTATAAAATGGGGGCGGCCTGTAAAACAAAAACTAAAGGGAGGTCACCGGCACTAGCTAGCGGAAGCTCGTGGATCATATAGAGGGTTAAAATTTTGTAGAAAGGGTTAAATTAATTTATAATATGCTACAAAAAGATTTGGCACTTACCTTTCATAAATATTGTGGCTTTATGACAATTACCAAGGGCGCCAGACAAGTCGAGAATGTCCAAATGTTCGTGCAAAACCTTGAGAGACTTGTCATCCCAAGGAGGACAATTGTTCCTTTTAATCAATTCCTCACTTTTTTACTACTTTTGCAACTTCCATTCATTGATTTTAATTTAGAAATTTAATTGAATAGGTGAATATGGAATTATGAAAATTTTGCGTACATAAGTAATTCCCAAACACTTGTATATGAAAGAAAACTTATATTATAAATCTTACACTAAATTAATCCTACGGTTTATGGCCAAAACGACCTAACAAATAAATTAACTAAAAATTGGTCATGCTAACTTAACTATAAAAACTTACTTACTAAAAATCGTCCATTGTTTGATGGCTTGCCTTCCAACGTAGAACAGCTCTTAAATTGGGGGAGAGAATCTCGCTTGTTGCTCTTGTTTGTAATTTTTAAATAATTGAGTGGCACACGAACCCGGCAGGATCTTATTGACAATATCACTTAACTTGTGCGTCACACGCCTACAAGCTTTTTATTATTTACCTTGTATCACTATAAATCCGCGAACATACGGGCGTAACCCTCACGAACTGGGAGAGTTAATTACTCCTTTCCAAATTTTACTATCGTGATACTAAGTGAAATATATCTGTGATGCCGGAGAACGCTACCCGCGAACTACGTTTCTTTCTACTTCTTGACCACGGACAGCCCCATTGGAAAAAACTCTCGTCTTTTGGCTAAAGCCTTAAGTTATATAGATTAATTCCTACTCTAACCATTATTTACATCATATTTCTGTTATCCAATGACTTAACAGAACCTCCCACAAAACAAGATTTCAGAAACCAAGTCCAACCCCTTTGGAGATGAGGGTCACGGAAGCAATTATTTTTCTAAGGGTTTAAATATGCTGTATCTTCTAAGAATTTCTTAATTACTGAAATGTGACCATACCCCTTGGCGACAGTAGTCTGCCATTAACATAAGACCGGTTAACCCACTTGAGCCGAAAAGGATTTTAAATACAATGGATGTCTCCAGACTACTTAAAATTACTTGCAATCTTTAAACAAATCAAATTGGAAATAGTTTTCGCTATTTACAATGTTTCGTTATCTATAATCCGCTGTCAATCAAAGAAATTATTAAGCAAATTAAGCTTTCAACAGAAAATGCTTTTCTTTATTTACGTTAAAAGGTACTATTCCATTTTAATTTTATCAGATTCGTCAACCTGTAACCGATCTAAGCTTTAAGAGGTTTATTGTATTAGATTTACAAGGGTAGAGCTTTAAATTATGATGACCTGCCGCTGGAATTTCTAATAGTTTAGCCTTAAGCTATTTGTAAACCTGGTCTTTTATGAGGGATGCTAACTAAACTAATAAAAATAATTTATTATTGAATTCTTGTCTATAAGTTATGCAAGTTCATGAATTTTAATTAATTAATTAATCTGTTTATTAGTTAACATTTCAAAATAGTGTTACAACTAGCTCAGAATAGAAAAGAATTAGAGCTACGTCAAACCGATCTTAAGTAAGTTCAAAAACAAAATAAAAAAAAAAATAAAAATCAGTTAACTAAATTTCACCATGACATAACTCACAATTAGTTAGCGGTCTGGCATGTTGGCAGCGATTCGTTGCTTAAGCCTTACCATAACACATAATTTAACACTTTACCTTTTTTGGAAGGGATAACCAGGTAATGTTTCAGTTCTTTATAAATGGGAATCATGTACACATGTTGAACTTCTTTAACAACCATCAGGTTGCTAATATCTGTGTAAAGCCAGGTAGATAAGAAAAAGATAGAATAGCATAGGAAGACCTATACCAAGCTATATTAGTCAAATTATTAGAAATTTAAGTTGTGAAAGGGTATGTAGAACTTTTTAGATTAGCACAGAATAGAAAAGGGGTTAGAGCTGCGTCAAACCGACCTTAAGTAAGGCCGAAAACAAAATGATGAATAATGATGTCCAGTGTTTAGTAAGCTGAGTTTAACTATGATGACACCTGATGTCTCGTACCTATAAAAAATTTTTATTTGATGAAATCGACGCAGCATACAAAAGCACAATGAATTGCTGTCTGAAAAGTAGTGTACGGATGGCACTATTGCAGGCTTGTTCATTACTTTATTTTATTTTATCCAAAGTAAAAACAGATAGGAATATATTACAGTAATTAAGGTTTGCTTAATATCTTACAGGAAAAACGTTCTACAATTGATATATTTTGCATGTATGGTTGTATATTATCTACTTAATTGCAATTAACAAAAATTGTTAAAATTGTCAAAGCTATCCAATAAAACGCCAATTCGCATCTCTTAGCTAGTTCAAAGCTTAACGGATAGGTCCCTTTGCCCAGTTCTACAATTTCTTAAATTCACTATTCTATTAACTGAACTACGTATTCAAATTAATTCTTTTTGAATTTTTTTAGAATGTTCTATTTTTCCTGATAATAAAACCTTTATCTCATCTTCCCATTTTTATATTTTATCAGAATATAGCAAATGCTTACCTAATTTATTCACTAGTTTCGTTTACGTTTCTAATTATTATGAAACTGTATCCAATTATCCGAAAGCGATGAGTAATGAGGAGTTTGACATCCTAATTTTTAGAAATTACTTTAGAAGATTTAAAAATTATGTATGTATCTGGAATAGACATAATTGTTAAATAATATTGTGAATTAACGAACACAAGGCGATTTTTGTTGACTTTTAGTAATTCTTGAAAACATAATGTATTTTTATGTGATTCAAATAGCCCCTCGTTCCACTTCTGTATTATATCAGTTAGTTCTACATGGTAAGTGATAAGAGTTGTTAGTCTATTTTGGCGTGTTCTTTGATGTGTATTTCTATATGCTGTAAACCTAACTGTTTCACGAATTTAGTTCCTTCCACAAAAAAATTAACGCACGGTTTACGTTTTTTTGTTCGTTTTTTTTCGTTGTGTGTATTTAAAGCAGTTACCAAAAATGCTTCAAGTTTAGTCCAATAATAAAATAAAAATTCGGCTTAAAATTATTTATTATTCTCGTCTTGAGGTATCTAAGGATTACGTAGTCGATTGACATAATTTACCTACTCATTTATAACAATGCAAATCAAATTACGGAAATTTTAAAAGCATTTGACATATTCAGAAAATTATTTTCCTCATCTGAAATGGAATAAAGTTGATGAATTCTTAGTATTCAGAGTATTATAGCTAATATTATTGTACAGAAACAAAAAAACATTCTTTTGGTAATAGTACGAGCGGTGTCCTGAATCATTTGGTCAAGCCCCTAAATATCTGTGTTTTGTTATTATATATTTGTGTACCTCATTTTAAATCATCATTAGGTCTTCAGTCCTGGAACTGGTTAGACGCGTACCACCATTGTTTCCTATTCTGAACTAACCTACAGATTTCCCTGAAATTTGCACAGTCTGCATCTAGAACTATCTGATCTAGGTCTACATCTACCTCTTTTTTACTATCTCTGCTTGTAATATATCCCATACTATTCCCCAAAAATGCCTTAGAACGAATTCTGCCCTTCTATTTCTTTTATCTTTTTCCCCAGATATCCTTGTTCCCCTACTATTTCTATAACCTATTTGTTATTATCTTTGTCTGTTCATGCTATCGTCCTCATACATCTGAAGCACAGCATTTCAAAGGCTGCTACCGTTTTTCTGTCTGCGTTTCAGACTGCCCGTATTTCATAGGCATACTGTGCTGTGCTCCACACATATGCTTTCAACAATTTTCTTCTTGTTCTATGTTGTCTTTCCTCACAGCCGCTGTTCCTTCTTGTTAGATGCAGTTCAATCACCTTCTATTGTTTTACAATTATATACCCTATTTCTCCGACCTTCAGTGGTTGTGAAGGGAGGTAAGCAGCCTGTGGCTGCCAAGTTCCCCCAACACTTAACCATTTACCGATTTAATATATTTTCCAATATATCTTTTCGCACAGTCATCATTAGTTGCAGATATTTCGCAACCACCAACTAGTTGTTTATACTAATCATCAGATTTATCTGCGCTTATTTTTTCGTCATTAGGTTTTCCGTATCAAAACTGGTAGAACACGTACCTGCACTTATTTATATTCTGAGCTAGCCTACTTAGTTCCCTGAAATTCTCACACAGCATGTGTATACAGCTCGTTCCCCTTCTATTGTTTTCTAATTTTAAGCCCTATTTCACCGAGATTCAGTGAAGGGGGTTAAGCAACCTGTGGCTACCAAGATCCCCAACACTTAGACATTTGCCGAAGTAATGGTTTTCCAGTAAATCCTTTCACACACTTAACATTATTCGAGAATATTGCCCAACCAATTGTTGCTAAAAATAATAATCATCATGTTTAAGCAGTTATTTTTTCGTCATTAGTTTATCTATCTTGAGATTGGTTGGATGCGTACCTCCATTGATTTCTTTTCCGGGCTTGCCTACACATCTCCCTGAAACCCCTACAGCCTACATCTTTTACTATCTGTGTGCAGTAGTCTAACCTAGGTCTGCCTCTTCTTCTCTTTTTTCCTATCTCTGCTTCTAATATATTCCGCACTATTCCCTCATGCCGTAGTATGTGGCCTATCATCCTATCTTTCCTATTTTTCACCGTTTTCCACATATTTCTTTCTTCCCCTACCAATTTTAGTACCTCTTCGTTCTTAACTTTGTCTGCCCATGATATCTTCATCATACGTCTGTAGCACCACATTTCAAAGGCTTCTACCTTTTTCTTGTCCTCTTCTCCCACTGTCCGGCTTCACAGTCGTACAGTGCTGTGCTCCACACATATGTTTTAAGCAATCTTTTCCGTTGTTTCTATGTTTGTGGTTTTTGAGCACAGTAGTTGCTTTTTCTTGTTAAATGTAGCACGACCTTGTGCTAATCTTTGTTTTATATCTTTTGTGCTTTTCCCATCTTGCGTTATTTGGCTTCCTAGGTAGCAGAAATTCTTAACCTCTTGTAAGTTCGTGTTACATACTTGTATTCTTGTTTTTGATTTATTTTCCCCACCTTTGCATACTAGAACTTTAGTTTTAGTTTTGTTAATTTTCATACCGTATCCCTCTGTTAGAACCGTTTCCATTTCATTAAGAGCAGCTTCTAACTCTTCTGTGCTAGATGCTAATACTGCTATATCATCTGCAAATTTAAGCATATCAATTTTTTGTCCTTGCATAGTAATTCCAATTGTCTTTCTGCATTTGACCTTATTCATTGCCTCTTCTATGTACAAGTTAAAAATCAATGGGGATAGGGCACATCCCTGTCTCACCCCTTTCCTAATGTTTATTTCTCTACGTTCCTGCTCTAATTCTATTACTGCTGTTTACGCCTTGCCTAATATAAATTAAAAACATGCTCCTCTTATGTCTCGACTACGATTTGTTACTCGCGCATCGCCAAAGGTGAGCGCTTATTACAACCAATAAAATAAGTCGACACAGCTCTCTTTTAGAACACAGTCCATTTTTAAATATCACATTCGCGCCGGTTTGTCGGCATTAATTATTAATTAATTAACAACGTGAGCACCTCTATTTCCCTTCCTTTCCAACCCTCTCCTGTCTAACCAATTATGTATTTAGTGGTGAGTGTAAAGTGATAATTGAACACGTGGTAAGTTTTTTATGCAACCACATTTTATTACACGTTTAATTTTTGTTATTGTGAACCAGCCGTTCCGCTTAGGCGTGAACATACCTTATTTTTTTGGTCTCTTCGACCGGTATACGTGATGGAATTGTCGTCGTGGTTGTAGGGGAGCTTGCTTTATGTTAAATTTTTACAAGGTTGCTCTTAAAAGTATTTGAAATAAATTCACTCTTATCGAATTGTGATGTTAACCTCGTAATTGAGTTTGACCTGCATGTTGATAAACGGTTATCAGCACAGGTGTGTTTGTTTATATTTGGATTCAATTTTAATTATAAAATACACTTAAATTTGTTACGTAAATCTTGTGGCAGGCGCGTTGGCTTGTAGCCGTGCGTAACAAAAAGAAAAGCAAAGAGAAAAAGAAAGTGACCGGGCTCAATCGGAGAGTAGGGGGGGTTGTAGAAAGCAGACCAACATATAACGTACGGGGCTATAAGGAGTTAGTAACAATACCTGAAAAAAAAATAATTAGAATAGCCAACCTGCAATAAAAATAGTTAAGTAAACCTGAAAAAAAAAGAATGTAAAAGCATGTAAAAGAAGGTAAAAACGTTTGAATAATCTATATAATATGACAACGGTAATAGCAGTACAAAAACTTTTAATACAAAGTGAGGTAATATTGGGGAGTAGCAGAAACGTTTCCTCACACACCAATTTAACATCAATTAGACAAAAATATTTTTAACAAAAGATAAATAGATAAGCACAATTAATGAGTAATTCAGTAGTATTAGTTTTTTTTTTGTTTCTTAATAGCATGCAAGTCTATTGTAAAAGGTATCAGAACAACAAAGGATATTGTAAAACCACGGATAGATATTTAAAATAACAACAAGTATGAAATAGTGCACTTACAGAGAGACCTGCAGTAACGCTTCCTTGCAATGGAAGTGTGGGATGTACGATGTTCGGCACTAACGAAGCACTTCACCCTTGATTGTGAGAGTGTTGATGTAATTTCTTACACTCTACACTAATCACTACTCACTGGTGTTAGCAGCAGACATTCTCATGCTGATGGAACTATGTGGCATTGATAAATTTCTTGTTAATGCTATTTCCCGAGACAATAATTTAGAAATATTTTGTAACACAAATCATAAAACATGGTAATAAAAAGTTAGAATCACGGGCTTTCAAGCCACGATGTAATGCATTGAACCACCAGTAACGCGAGATGTTATATTTGCTACCTATGGTAACACAGAAAAATCCAATGCTTTTGGATAACGAAATTTGTGCAAACAATGAGCTATCTTAGGTTCTTTGTGGTTAGAAAAATTCAGAACTACAGTATCCACTGTATTTAAACAATCCAGTTCTACAACGTTTTTTTTTCCACAAGAAAACAACTAAAACCACCATTAGTAACACACGTGCAGTTGAGTAAACCCGTTACATATATAGCATTCTTCCTTCAACAAAAAGGAATTAGAACTCCACTGCTACAGTTAACATTTCACAAGCAAAACAATTAAAATCGCGCCGCGTTTGTTCATAACCATTCGAAAATTAAACGTGCATTCATTCTCATTATTCAAAAGCAGAAAGCACAGTATTTTTCACGTAATTAATATGTAGAAACCAAGCACGAAAAAACGACTCTGCAGTTAATATACCAATTTATAGGAACGAAGAACAACCACTCAAAACGTAATTTATGGGAACAAAAGCACAACCCACCAACCACGCTAATCTGTCGATATCTCCTCGTTGTTGTCCATAACATATGAGCGCCTCTTATCTCCACTTTGATAATAGCATAAGTAACGAAATTTATACGACGAATAATTATTTATTTATTAATGTAAATCCAACTTTATGCAACCAGCTATTCAAAGCGATGTATTTTAAGTACGCTAGCAGAAAGGAGCGTAATATACTATAGCGAGATTATTCGTCAACGAGTTAATAAACACAAAATGCAGAAATAGCAGTCACCGAAACGTATTTACGAATTGGGTATAGTGTAAAAATGTCGAACTACAAAAATGCACGTTACAAATTCAATTACATATTTACGTGTAGTTTATGCTATTCTGAAAATGTCTTTCGACAGCATTTCTTTGCAAGCTCAACAAGAAGCCTTATTTGGTCGCTTGCAAGGCATTTGGGATTATGCTATTTCCGCAAATGTAAGTAAATTAAACTTGTTAGAAGCAAAAATGCAAAGGCTTCCGATTATTGAAAATGCTCTCGAAAAACTACAGGTAGCAATAATAGAATTTAACGCTACTAAACCCGACCCTAAAGTACATGTAAAATTAAATCTAGCGTCTTTCGATGATCTGTTTGACGTAATTCGTTCAAAATATTTAGAATTGAAAGAAAATTCGACAAAATCGGTTTCTGCGGATGCTCTGGCATTTAAGGGCCCATCCGTTGAATGTTTAAAACCCCTAGAATTTCCTGTTTTTGATGGTTCCATTGATAAGTGGAATAATTTCATTACTACTTATCGCAGTGTTGTACACGAAAACAAATCTATTCCAGTCTCATTAAAATATTTATATTTTAGATCGTATCTCGATAAGGAAGCATTAAGTGTTGTCTCTGATCTAGCGTTAGATCCCAATTTGTATGAGCAAGCATTTAAAAAACTTGTAGACCGTTACGACTCCCCACGCAGAATTGTTAATTTTTATTTGAATAAAATTCTTCAATTTAAATCTACTGGTTCCTTATCAAATTTCATAAATACACATTTCAACGCAGTAAGCACTTTGAAATCTGCCCACGACGTTGAAGATTTATCGGACTTTATTTTATTTTCTCTATGTTATCGTAATTTGGATCCTAAATTACAAGATGCATTTGATGCACGCGCGGATTCTAATGTGTCGACTTGTGCTAAGTTGTTCGAATTTTTAACCGCGCAGAATAAAACCTCAGAAATGCACGAAGATGTTCAAGCTTTAAAACCCGTCAACGTAAATATGCCACCGCGCTTCAAATATAATCTAAATAAGTCTTTTTTTGTAAAAGAATCCACTAACGATGCGCAAGTAAAATGCGATCGTAATTCGTGTCCCTATTGTAATGAAGGGCATACAATTTACGCGTGCAAAAACTTTCAAAAATTAAATGTTTCCGATAGATACACCGCGTTAAAAAGAATGTTGCGTTGTTTTAAATGTTTAGGCAATCATATTAAGGGCTGCAACTCTAAAGGAAGATGCGGGTTATGTAGCTCGAGATATCATCACACCTTTTTGCATAATGCGTCGCCTGTCTCGACTTCGGGACGGATAACCCCTGTGACCCCTTCCACATCCGATATGAAAGAGACAGTTTCTACATGCAATGTGTCTAATAATCCTAAAAATTATACAGTGCTTTTAGGAACGATTCAAGCTAAGATTCGGGACATCAATGGCGATTTTCAACATGTAAGGTGCGTTCTTGATTCAGGGTCCCAAATCAATGCGATCACTTCTGCTTGCGTGCAACGGTTGGGTCTTAAATATGTTCGCAATCACAGTAAAGTGTGTGGACTAGCCAATACCGCTGTTAATTCTAAAGGGCTAGTCGATTGTTTTCTACTTTCCAATTATGCAGATCAACGAATAAATTTTTGTGCCTCTATTCTTCCAAAACTTACAGGTAATATCCCTGGTTGTTCTTTACCACGTGGAATTTATGAACGATTTAAACATTTACCCTTGGCTGACCCTAATCTCCATGTATCCGCTCCGGTAGAAATATTATTAGGAGCGGACATATGTTGTAGAATATTATTTTCGGATAACGCAAATAACCGTCTTGGTAAACCTCTAGCGATTGACACTATTTTTGGATACGTGTTATTGGGACAGGTGCCTTCTCCGCAAGAACCGTCAAACGCTACTTCGCTTTGTATAATGTCGCAACCTCTTGAAAGCGAAGTAAAAAATTTTTGGGCGCTCGAAGAAGTCTCGCAACCTCCTGCTGTGAATATTGACGACAATTATTGTGAAGCACATTTTGTTAGTACCCACTCTCGCGATGAAACTGGTCGTTACATTGTAGCCCTACCCTTCAAGGATAATGCCGAACCTCTAGGGCGCAATCGTGAAATTGCTTATAACAGTTATCTAAATTTAGAACGGCGACTTAGGAATTCAACCGAAAATCAAAAGGTTTATGATTCATTTCTCAAGGAATATCCATCTCTAAATCACATGAATGTTGCTCTGCAACCCTCCGATTATATTTTACCACACCACGGCATTCATAAAACCACAAGCAGTACTACCAAACTACGAGTGGTGTTTAACGGATCTGCTAATGATTCGACCGCTAAGTCTCTCAAGCAACGTCTTTACGCTGGTTCGAAACTGCAATCAGGTTTGCCCGAAATAATATTTTTATTTCGTTCCCACAAAATAGCACTTTGTGCTGAC
This sequence comes from Platerodrilus igneus, assembly GCA_036346225.1. Taxonomy (NCBI): domain Eukaryota; kingdom Metazoa; phylum Arthropoda; class Insecta; order Coleoptera; family Lycidae; genus Platerodrilus; species Platerodrilus igneus. The sequence continues at coordinate 6,053,257 of JARFIW010000780.1, read as the reverse complement.
ATACGAATGATGTACCGCCAAATTTTAGTACGTACACAAGATAGAATATACCAACATATATTCTGGCGACCCTCCCTCGACAGCGGAGTTCAAGAGTACGAATTGAACACGCTTACTTATGGTCTTACTCCATCCTCTTTTATTGCGCAACGCGTGTTAAAACAATTGGTGATCGACGAAGGACAACAATTTCCTCTAGCATCTGTGGCCTTGCTGAATCACACGTATATGGACGATGTGATTTCAGGAGCCATGTCCGTTGCGGCAGCTCAGCAGCTGCGATCTGAATTAATAAAATTGCTGTCTCTTGGCCAATTTCAGTTAAGAAAGTGGTCCAGCAATGACAACTCTCTTTTAAATCAATTCCAGGAATCTGAATTAGAGCCCTCCGTAGCATTTTCTGATGAAATCTCTGGTATCAAAATATTGGGACTAGTTTGGAACCCGAATTCTGATAATTTCACCTACTATGTTGTTCCTTTCGAAGGAAATATTTCAAAACGTTTCGTTCTTTCATATATGGCTAAAATTTTCGACCCTCTCGGCTGGTTGACTCCGGTGGTGTTCTTAATAAAACATTTTTTACAACAATTATGGGTACAACGTTTAGGCTGGGACGACACGCCGGACACCGACTGGTGTTTGAAGTGGGAAAAAATTTGTTCCCGCCTTACTGAATTATCAAATTTGAAAATTCCTCGCTGTTTGTTTTTAGACTCGGAACAGTACCGACTTTAGGGTTTTGCGATGCCAGTGAGAAGGGTTATGCTGCATGTGTTTTTCTACATGGCACGACTTCAGATAACACGAATTGCCATCTCCTACAAGCTAAAAGTAAAATTTCACCCTTAAAATTTCTTTCAATGCCCCGTATGGAATTATTAGGTGCTGTTTTGTTATCTCGTCTAGTATATTCTATAATCTCTAATAAATTTCCTTATCCCTTAAAGGAAATAAAATTATTCACCGATTCTCAAGTGGTACTAGCGTGGATTAACACTCCTTATTTATTAAAAACATTTGTTGCCAACCGCGTGGAAATTATTTTAGAATACACTGCCATTCAACAGTGGTACCATATTTCTGGTGAAAACAACCCCGCCGATATGGCTTCTCGTGGTCTTATTGCGCACCAGTTGATTGACAACGATATCTGGTGGCATGGCCCATCTAACTGTAGCGATCTAATTACGGCTTCCAGGAATTTGGAATCTCCCCCTACTCTAGAAATTCTTCCAGAAATAAAATTTCCCCCTAATATATTAGTTACTTCTACACAAAAAAGTTGCACTCAATTTATGAATAAATTTTCTTCTCTCACCTTGCTTCAGCGTACTGTTGCATATGTAAACCGTTTTATTTACAATTGCAAGAACTCTGACAAAAAATTATCAGGCTCTCTTTCTTCTGATGAATTACATATCTCATTGATAACTATCATAAGAGTTACGCAACAGCAGTTCTACGCCGAAGAAATAAATCAACTAAATTTAAACAAGGGTTGTTCTAAACAACTCCAAAAATTGTCCTTCTTTATTGATTCGCTAGGTCTTGTTAGGGTGGGCGGACGTTTGCGTCACTCCATGTTGTCTTATGATAACAGACATCCCTTTCTATTACCGAAACAAGCCATTTTATCGCGATTATTGTGTGATAATTATCACCTTTTATCTATGCATTCAGGTGCATTCATGACGCAATCACTTATTCAGCGAAAATTCTGGATTATTGGAATACGTTCCTTAGTTCGTCAGAGGATCCATAAATGCGTTGTATGTTCGCGCTTCCGTGCGACAACTGCTCAACCGTTCATGGCCGATTTACCCCCTTTCCGTGTTCAACTGTCCAGAACATTTACTCATGTTGGAGTAGATTTCGCCGGCCCATTTTTGATCAAGTCTTCTAATCGTCGTAATGCCCCGGTGTCTAAAACTTATTTATGCATATCTATTTGTATGTGCACCAGAGCGGTGCACCTCGAGGTAGTGTCAGAGTTATCTACCGAAGCATTTTTAGCTTGTCTGACAAGGTTTACAGCTCGCAGAGGAATTCCTGATGTTGTTTACTCAGATCAGGGTAGAAACTTTCTTGGTGCCTCGCGGTCCCTTAAGGAAGCTATCATATTCCTTAAATCCAACAACGATAAAATTTTCGCCGCTTTAGCCTCCCGCCATATCAAGTGGCAATTTAATCCTCCATACGCCCCAAATTTTGGCGGAATTTGGGAGTCTGGAATGAAATCGGCAAAAGTCTTATTAGTTCGTACTTTAGGTACACGCCCTCAAACCTTTGATGAACTATGAACAATTTTTTCTAGGGTTGAAGCCATACTCAATAGTCGCCCTCTTTCCCAGTCTTCCGAACCTAATGACGGTACGGATTATCTGTCGCCCGGTCATTTTTTAATAGGCGGTCCCCTTTTATCTCTACCTGAAATTACTATTCCGGAGGAAATAACTTTGCGTTCCCGTTGGCAGCGATTGTGTCAGGTTACTCAATCCATTTGGCGTTGGTGGTCCAACGAGTATCTTCACCGAACTCACCCAACGTAATAAATGGCATTGCCCCACCATATTGCCCAAGGTAAATGATGTGGTCATAATTAAAAATTTAAATACTGCCCCCTTGTGTTGGCCTCTTGGCCGTATTGAAAAGTTATTTTTTGGTCGTGACGGTATACCACGAGTAGCATCTGTAAAAACCGCTGCAGGTTTATTTACACGTCCAATAAGTAAGCTTATTATCCTCCCTTTGAATGAATAAATTTTATTTTTATTATTTTCTCTCGTATTTATGGTCCGTTTAATTTTAAAAATTTTAAGGTTGTATTAAAGTTTTGTTTTAATTTGCCTAGCAACCTTAACATTTCTAGGGTGTATTTTTAAATGATTTATTTTGTTTTGGTATAGAACTTATTCAGTTTTAGATGGGCGGTTATGTTTACGCCTTGCCTAATATAAATTAAAAGCATGCTCCTCTTCTGTCTCGACTACGATTTGTTACTCGCGCATCGCCAAAGGTGAGCGCTTATTACAACCAATAAAATAAGTCGACACAGCTCTCTTTTAGAACACAGTCCATTTTTAAATATCACATTCGCGCCGGTTTGTCGGCATTAATTATTAATTAATTAACAACGTGAGCACCTCTATTTCCCTTCCTTCACCAACCCTCTCCTGTCTAACCAATTATGTATTTAGTGGTGAGTGTAAAGTGATAATTGAACACGGGGTAAGTTTTTTATGCAACCACATTTTATTACACGTTTAATTTTTGTTATTGTGAACCAGCCGTTCCGTTTAGGCGTGAACTTAGCTTCATATAATCTGGCATTTAGAGCTCATCGAGAATCTCTTAATTTTAATTCAAATAATAGCGATTATAGTGGCAATTTTATAGACCTATTTAAATTGTTATCCAAATATGATCTGACACTACGGGAACACCTGCAACGCATTAATAAAAAACAGCTTAATCAACATTATTTGAGTCACGATATTCAAAACGAATTAATCACATTAATGTCTAAATCAGTTGTTAATGAGATTATACAAATAGTCAAACAAGCAAAATACTACGCGTTTATGCTTGATTGCACCAGGGATGTCAGCCGTGTTGAGCAAATGTCGATAACATTAAAATTTTATAATTCTTCAACTGGAGCGATAAAGGAGCACTTTGTTGGGTTTATTACCGTCGCAGAGACAACAGGAGAATATTTAACAAATTCAATATTACAAGAACTAGAAAGAAATTGTTTAGATATCCAATATTGTCGAGGGCAGGGATACGATAATGGCGCTAATATGGTCGGCATTAACAAAGGAGTTAAAACTAGTATCCTTAATATTAATCCAAGAGCGTTTTTCACGTCTTGTGGATGTTACAGTTGGAATTTACTGTTGATAGATGCAAGTAATTCTTCTATAATTGCCAAGACGTTTTTCAGCTTTATCAATAAAATATAGCTTCTATTTACGAGATCAAGCATGCGTTGGGGTCTCCTTAAAACCAAATTAAAATTAACATTAAAATCCCTATCTGAAACAAGATGGGAGAGTAGAAGCAGTTAAAGCGATATTGTTGCCATTTGATGATGTCGATTGTGTAAATGACCTGAAAAACGAAACTGAAGATTCCGAAACTCTAAGTGACTGTGAAGCTGTACTCAACAAAATGTTAACTTTTGAGTTTATTGTTGCAATACACGTTTGGTACGAGATTTTACTGCGCGTAAACAATTTAAGTAAATTATGGCAATCGGTTCAAGTTAACTTGAAGATCGCTGTTGATACTTTGTAGCCTTTTAAAATTCCGATTTTAGTTTAACGAGAATTTCCGATAATTAAAAAGGAGCCCACGGCAAATTAAGATGGAAGGTGGCTCTATGTTGAGGAAATCTCAAAGGCAAAGCGGCTAGTCGAACTATATGCTCTGGGTAGAAAATGAGCTGTGGGTCGGGGTGTAATTGCAACCACTAATAATAAAAATAAGGCGCCACCGTATTTTTTTATACTGTGAAGACCTAATACAAGTCCCTTGTACAAGGCTAATGCGGAAACCTTTCTCCTATAACCGCTATATAATTTCAAAGACCACCTAATCTTTGAAGTTTCTTACCTTATGGCTCGACCTTGACCTTAGCAATCCTGCACTGCACCTGTGAACAGATTAAACAAAGAAAAGCACTGTTTGTGCATTCAAACTCAAAAATAATTAAATACAATCAGAATCGATTTTCATTCCTCTTAAATAAAAATAGTCTTTAGTCCGAAAATAAGAATCTATTCAACTGGTATTCAATAATGTAATTTTCTACAAAAAATATGTCTTCCTTTATAAGTTAATTTAAATTAGGAAGAGTTAATTACAATGGTACTGAATATATCCGTACCAATTACTATGTAATGAGGTTTATGTAACAAATTGACAAAGCATAAAATTGCTTATTTATAGAAAGCGTTAATTATGGTAAATTTACCTTAATTTCACAGTAAATAATTACAGATAACTTGTTCATAAAATATCAAATGTAAAGATTTAATTTCTAAAAATTAAAGTTATAAGAATTTACTTTATTTAATTAGTAGTGACATCTTCTGATGTTTCATTGAGTTAATAAAAGAATTATGTAGGAACAAATTACAGATTCATATCGTATAACAACGAAAAATATAATTGAGGTCTGTCCTTGACCTGTTCAAAGTTAACACAAGTCGGTTAAAATAAAATTTATCTCGTTACTACGTCGACAGTTCAAACAACATACGAACATAATTTTTTGTACATACCAAAACTCCAAATTGCACCTAAATACTTGCTTGAAAGCTGACGTATGTATTAACAACGGAAAATTTCATTCCAAACAAACAGCTGCGCTGCATACTGAAAAACACGTCACTTGGCTTCCATTATCTGCGTTTCAATTTACAGATGTTCCATGAGTAATTCTCACCACGAGAAAACTAATGTTGTTTGTAATTAACTTGAATAAATTTATCTATGTGATTCCATATTATACAAGGATAGAATTGTTTTCATTTAATTTCGCATGAATACCATTCAGAAAAGTGCTTATTTATAATTTACGTTGCAATATATTTTAAAAATAAATTATTCCCAAAGTTACACTGAAAATTTCAATTAATATTATTATAGAAACAAATTCACTTACTGTTCCTAATGGTCTTTTAACAAAAACTTCATCGTTCTTCACGACTGGTTTCAACAAACAAATGGACCATCCAAAACAATTTATGAAGATAGCTTCCACGAGCAATCTTCCACCGTGAATGCTTCCAACAACAAAAATCAATCACGGACATCGCTCCTAAGAACAATTATCGACCTGCTTGAACCACAGCTATGTTAGAAGTGCCGGCCGAGCCTGTTGCTACTCAGCAACAATTTACCTTGCAGTTATTGAGTAGAGGGGGCTTTAAGAAGGATACTACACAAAAGCTTTTATATTGTCACCGTAGAATTTAACTTTTAACATGAACTAAATACTAGTTCTTTATTGGACAATAGATGTTATTAAATTAAGTGGATTGGATAACATTATAATGTATTATATTATTTAATATTTAATAAAAGGATTGATTATACAGATATATATATTAGGTGGAAAATAAAATTGCTACAACTTTACGTTTGCTATGTAACTGGATTCAAGAATATCGTGATACAGGATTTGAAAAAAGCGTTGCAGAAGTCAGATTGTTTGTGGAAAAAAGTAGTTATGAGATTTCGTCTCAATTTAAAGAAAAAAGATTGGCCAAAAAGAAAAGAATGTTCTCGTATGAAAATATTGATGAACCAATACAATCTGCTGAATTGCAGTACAAAATTGACTTTTTTAATAAGATGTTAGATGCTATCATGGTTGACACCGATTGCCGATTCAAATCGCTCCATAATTATTTTGAACAATTTGGCTTTATTTTTGACATAAATTATTTAAAATTTATACTAAAAGAAGACCTTCTTAAACATTGTTATGATTTAGCTGCAATACTTCGGGATGGCGAAAACAATGACATTCAGCCTTTCGAACTATGTGAAGAACTTCTGCTTTTACAATCGAATTCACTAATAGACTCTATCAAAGATCTCAAACAACTTATACAGTACATTTTAGAAAATAATTTGCAAGAAGTATACCCAAATGTTTACATAACAATCAGAATTATGCTTACAGTTCCGGTCACTACAGCTTCTGCTGAGAGAAGCTTCTCAAAGTTAAAATTAATTAAGACCTACTTACGAAGTACCATGGGCCAAGAGAGACTATCTGCGTTGTCAATTTTATCGATTGAAGCAAAAAAAATCTAAGTTCTCATGTGCAGAACTTCTAACCAAACTTACAGATATGTTGTTATCAAAAATATATAAATATTACATATACATTCAAAACAAGATGTCGAATAACTCGAAAACCTTTCGACTTAGAGCATTGGTGCTTTGAGAAAATATGTTCAGGAGGTATGGAGCTATGAGAGCTATGAGAAAATATGCTCAAGAGGTCGATATTAACCTAAAACTTTATTTATTTTTTGCTGGAGTGAAGTTTATCATAGTCAAAATGTCGACTTTAAAGTCGAATAACTCGAAAACTAAATGAGATATCGAAAAATGGATAGCATATTCTTAATCAGCGTAAAAAACTGAACAAGATCTATATATCAAATGTTTGTAAAACGAAAAAAACGTGCAACGGACGACGGCGGCGACGACGGCGACGTAGCGTTCCTATTAACCTAACTTACTTCGTAAGTTTGGTTGAAATAGCGGCTGGTCTAAATTATGATACAATATTGAAAAAATTCAGTGAAACTAAAAACAGAAAAGTTCGTATATTGTAATTTGTGTTTGAGTGTGTAATTCGTCTATTTGTTTGGTCGTCTTAAAACTATTTAATGTTAAATTTGCGCTTAGAACAAGAGTCAGGTGCTTCATCACTTCGAGCTTTACGCCGCTTCAGAAGTGTTAGCTTCACTATCCATATAACAATTATACATGCTTCGATAATAATATGATCCACTAGACTAGAACTTGAACGTTACGCGTTATAATGTTTCGTGTCAATTAATCTCAACGGATGAAAATGTCGCAGTGAAATTTGCACGTTAAATACCATGAGTGTAATTGGAATTTCATCAGAGACCATTTTTGTGCATCTAGCCGCCTATGGATAATGGATACTTCCTCACCTCGTTATTTCCAAGTAAGTCCTTAATCATAATTTATAATTTTTAAAAGAAATTGTTTGGTTGTACTTCTTTGACAAATAACATGTGAACCCAAATGTTATATATTATAAACACTCAAATTGTCTATTCACCTTCATTCATGTATCTTACCTTCTACTACGTACAGTTAATTTACTCCTTGAGTTCTAATTAACCGCCACAGTTTGATTAGTTTAGCAACAAAATACTTATATATACCTAGTATGTATTGGTATAATTCAGGTCATTAAACGTTTTGTTTTGGGCTCTGAGAAATGTTAGGGGCCTCGAAAAACTGATGTCGCCGACACCCACGTTTGGTCTAGCGCCGCCCACTGTAATAGTGCCAATATTAAGAAATAAAAAAAATTGAAAATTTGCTAGTTCATACACACCAATATCACTGGGTTCCTGTATTCTGCAAAAATGGAAAGAATGATTAAATTTAGATTAGAATGGTGGCTTGAACATAATAATTTCTTCTCTAATTGTCAATTTAGATTCCGCAAAGGCCATTCCATGCACGTCGATGTTTGCCATTTAGTCATAGATATTAACATCTCCTTTACAAACGGCGAATCGATCATGACCTTCTTTGCAGACATAGAATCCGCTTACGATAACGTAAACCTGGACGTACTGAAGGATGAGACGGAATCAGTTAAATTGTCATCAAAATTTGCATCGTTTATCTCTACTCAAATAGGCGAATTTGCATAAGAGTAGGACAAAAAATAATGGGACCAAGATATACCAGCACAGAGTTACCGCAGGGCACCATTCTGTTACCACTATTATTTACTATTTACTATAATTGACTAGAGATAATATTCTGTAATTCTGACAAAAATATTGCAATTTGTAGATGATATATGCATTTACGTTCAAAATGAAGAAATTTCTAAGGCTTACAACAATCTAGAACTTGCAGTGAATAAGTTTGCCCAGTTTTTGTTTGAACGCAGACACGAACTTTTCACAACAAAATCTGTCATTTGTACGTTTACGCGGAAGAGAACTTGTTTACCTGATATCTTCACTTTCGGGTGTTATACTTTTCCATATAAAACTTCTGTTCGTTTCTTGAGAATATTTCTAGATAGAAAATTACCATAAAAGGAACACATCTCATATCTTCAAAATAAAGCTCAAAAGGGAAATCAGTTACCGCGATATGTGTGCCATAATAACTGGAGCGCTGATCAGTCTACCGGTCTTCAATTTTATCACTCTTTCATTAGATCCATTTTAGATTTTGGCTTCATTTTTTATGTAGGTGCCTCAGAAACTTTGTTTACAAAGTTAGATGCCATACAACGGAATGCTATAAATATATGTTTCGGATTCTTAAAGAGCACACCAAATGATGTCGTTTTCGCAGAAGCACTGGAGCTGCCACTTCGGCACCGACGGCAATTCATAGCTCAAAAATTCATTATAAAAAGCAAGCTTTTTGTCTTCTATTATTAAAAAGATCCAACATCTATTTATACTAAGCCTAACACACAGACATTGGATAATTAAAAAAGAACCTGTAATAATATCTAGCTACGTCTTTATTGAACCCATGTTGAACGAGGTCGCTTCCGCAGACAAAATTTCTTTTTATTGGCTGGATTTTGATTTGCTAAAAAAGATAGAGGATATTCATACTCTATGCTACGCTACACTAGTAATATGGAACAACGAGAATATAAATTTTTAATGAATTTGTAGTATCTAAACTACCAAAAAATTTTCACCGATGCGTCGATTTTTGCGGGAAATGTGGGCCGTGAGGTGTTTGATTATCTATCAAACAAACATTGCTGCTATTGTTTGAATGATAGATATTCAATCTTTTCCGCACAATTATTATCCTTGTGGAAGGCATTAGAATATGCATTTTTCAATCCAGAAAAAGTCACATCAAAAAATGTCTTGATAATATGCGATAGCCAAAATTGCCTATTCAGTCTGAAACATATTAAGTTTAACGTATATTTTTCATTTATTCATAAAAATATATTCCAGATGGCAAGTATATTAGAGCAAATGGGATTTGTAATTAAATTCCTATGGGTTAAAACTTATTGTAACATTACTGGAAACGAAAAACCGGTAGACTCGCAAAATCTGCCACAAGTCTACCAGAAATTAATTATGTATTCATACTGATATTTATCCACCTCTTAAATCGTTCTGCAAATCTAATTGGACAAGGAAATTCTCGGTACATACTTTAGAAAAATTTTATAAGTCCATCGAACCGGTTCCTCCAAGACACATATGGTTCAGTTCGGCTACAATTACTAATAATACTTAAATATACAGGCAGAGATTTTATACGCGTTGTATACCGCTTGAGAAGCGGACATGCGATATCTTCATAAAATTAGAAAAAATTAAGATCCTCTATATGAGTGTGGCGAAATAGAGAATATAAATCACATTGTATTTGAATGTCAAAATTTTACTTTCCATCGTGGAAATATCTAGAATCACTTTCTCACATCAAGCTTTTCAATTGAACATGGTTCGTTCCTTTAATAATTCTCAAGTTAATTTTGAAATATATTCATTTATTAGAAGATGCGATATATTAATATAGGCGTCGCCGTGAATCAATGTAGTAAGCGTAAGATTACAGATCCCAAGGTCCTGGGTTCAAATCCCGACACGGTCGACTGCTTGAAAAATGGCAGGTGAGCATTTTTCACAAAAATTACGCCCTCGTTCGGATGAGAGGTTAAATGGAGGTCCCGTGTGTGAGTGTTGTCGCGCACGTTAAAGTTCCCTACCTTGCCTGGAACGGCAAGGGTTCGGCAAAATTCTAAATTTTCAGGCAACAAAAAACTCGCTTCCTGGCCAATGTAGTACCTTCGGGTGGAGCATTGGAAAATAACATGTAAGGTATATTAATGTAAAGCGGCTCCGTGGCGTAGTGGTATGTGTGTGACTACTACGCCCAAGGTCCCGGGTTCGAATCCCGACACGATCCGCTTGAAAAATGTTAGGCGAGCATTTTCACAAAAATACACCCTCGTTCGGATGAGAGGTAAAATGGAGGTCCCGTGTGTGAGTGTTGTCACGCACGTTAAAGATGCCTACCTTGATTGGAACAGCAAGGGTTTTTGGCAAAATTCCAAATTTCCAGGTAAAAAACTCGCTTCCTGGCCAATGTAGTTCCTTCGGGTGGAGCATTAGAAAATCACATGTAAGAAATATTAATGTAAAGCGGCTCCGTGGCGTAGTGGTATGTGTGACTACTACGCCCAAGATCCCGGGTTCGAATCCCGACACGATCCGCTTGAAAAATGTTAGGCGAGCATTTTTACAAAAATACACCCTCGTTCGGATAAGAGGTAAAATGGAGGTCCCGTGTGTGAGTGTTGTCACGCAGGTTAAAGATGCCTACCTTGATTGGAACAGCAAGGGTTTGGCAAAACTCCAAATTTCCAGGTAAAAAAAAACTCGCTTCCTGACCAATGTAGTACCTTCGGGTGAAGCATTGGAAAATCACATGTAAGGAATATTAATGTAAAGCGGCTCCGTGGCGTAGTGGTATGTGTGACTACTACGCCCAAGGTCCCGGGTTCGAATCCCGACATGATCCGCTTGAAAAATGTTAGGTGAGCATTTTTCACAAAAATACACCCTCGTTCGGATGAGAGGTAAAATAGAGGTCCCGTGTGTGAGTGTTGTCACGCACGTTAAAGATGCCTTCCTTGCTTGGAACAGCAAGGATTCTGCAAAATTCCAAATTTTCCAGGTAAAAGAACTCGCTTCCTGGCCAATGTAATACCTTCGGGTGGAGCATTGGAAAATCACATGTAAGGTATATTAATATAATCATTTATTATTATTTTATTATTGTTTAAATAATTTTAGGTTAGCGCATTTTCTACGTGCTATGTATCCTAGTCTTACCATTTATCCTGTGGCTCTTTGAGTATGCGTTAGTAGAAAAAACTTCATTGATAAGCCTCTTGGCGTATTGTATCCCTGTTTTATCCTGCAATATAAATAACAATAGTTAACTATAGGTTAGAATTATATATCTGTCTTATTGTACACGGCCTTTATTGTGAACATTACTGGTAAAATGTCCAAATAAAAATTTATAAAAAACAATTTTGGTTTAGTTTAATGCTTAAGTAATCTTTTCTGCGTTTGTAGATGGCCTTTTTTGCTTTCCTTAGTTATTAATCTAAGAGCAATCCAATTTACACTGTTTTACCGTTAATGTTGTTCTACATCATCTGTACATTTCCTTCCTTCCTTCCTTCCAAACTGATTTCCTCTTTAACCGAAAGTATAGCGTACAAAACTCAAGGAGGTAATTTAAAAACCTTTAGGATGTGATATTTGGATATACAATCTTTTGCGATGTTTTAAAATTGATTAAGTATTTATCAAAAGTAAAAATCTAAAATTTATAGTAGTTTATAAAATAAGAAGTATCAATAAAGTGTCCACTATCGCCGACTTTCTTGAATTTCTGAATCGTGAAGGCTCCACATTGCATTGGTGTAAGTGATTCGTGACCCAAAAGTCACGGACTCGATTTCCAAGGAAGATGTCGTTCTTTGAATGTGAGTTAAGGCTAAAAGCCCCGTGTAGGAATGTGGTCATGTACTTAATATATCCTAGTAGCTTGCTTGGAACAGAAACAGTTCTGTAAAATTCTAAATTTCTCGGTGTAGTTCGTTCTTTCTAGGATAGGTGATTGGCAAAGTAGCAGAATAAGTTGTGAAATAATAAATAAATAAAAAAAGGTTAATAAATCATATTTTGAACGCAATTCTCAGCGTCGATTTTAAATTTGATGCCAAATTGTAACTTTAAAGGAACTTTTTTAAATGTGTTTACGAAAATTTAATTTGTAGTACAATAATTTAACGTACATAAGCGAGACAATTTTTTGCATTTTTATCTTTTTTTATGCTATGAATTACCTGTTAAAGGTATAAAACACTTTTTACGCATTAGAAGACGCTTTAAAATCCTACTGCCATTTTCTTTCCAAATAATATGTTCTATATAGAATGGAACTGTACATATTAATTTTTATTTCAAAGATTGAAATCAAGTATAACAAAAGTAAAAAAAACCATAACGCTAAACATACAACTATAATTTTATTAAAAAGCTAAATCATTGTAATAAATGATTGGATCATATCTGAAGGGCCCGCAACAATAATTGTGTTAGAAGAGTACCCAACGCGTGTTGTATGTATTACATAAAAAAATTAAACAAATTTTTCTCAAAATTGCTAATCACTTCTTAAAACCAGAAATAAATCTGGTTAATATAATTTTACCGTTGAATTGCGTAGTATTGTATTTGTAATATGAAAGATCATGATGATAAAGCACATTTAATTTAAGACGCAGAAATTTTAATATTACAATAAAGCACAGTTTGCTTAAGGAGAACATGATTTTTAATAAAGAATAATGTTCAGAATCGTCGATTAGAGCAATAAAGTTTAATATTTTAGATATGAAATTCTATTTTTAATTCATTTTGAGATGCGAACTATTCAACTGTTTTATTATAATAATGACAAACATGTCTTAAAATACCAATACAGAATTTTTGAAAGCATACTATGTAACAGTAAATTAAATAGAAACGTCAAAAAAATAAATTATTTACAATTTTGATGCCCATATTTAATGTATTTATCCAAATTTATATTAGGAAATGACCAATATCTAAGACGGAAATATGTAATATCACTATTATACATATATATATATATATATATATATATATATATATATATATATATATATATATATATATATATATATATATATATATATATATATTTTATTATTGAATCCACTTTTCTTTTACTCACTGACTGTCTGTTCAATCACTCTCAATTCTATATTCTTTTAAAAAAATTTTATTTTATTTTACCCCTTTTTGTCGCGCCTTTTTTTGTAATGTGCACACCTAATGCAAGCCCCGTACTTGCAACGTTTGGTTGGTTCTTTAATTAACTATTTATTTCAATGCCTCGACTATTTAAGCTCTTATATCTCAGGGTGGTCAACTACTTATAGCGAGTTCTGTTATAAGTAGATGTGCAAAGTCCAACCAAAGTGCACCTCTTTTGTTTTAGTACTAAATTTTTTTTACTCTACTTTTGTATATGCCAAAATTATACTACTATCAGCGTTGCTTTGTGCCAAATTAAATTACTACCAAAATTATATGACTGTTTTTGACGTTTTAAGATATCTCAGCACTCACCTGGTTTATACTCCGTTCTTGGCCGCTCTGACTGCTGGCTCAAAATCCTTGTCGCCGTATGCGTCTTTACACTTTTGTCCTATCTGATTGAAGTTTAGTACCGCCTCCAGGTGTTGTTCTCAAATTTAGCTGCTCCCCAATACCTGAAATAATTAACCCTAATTTAGAATTTTGAATACCCAGTGCTGTAACTTCCCCTGTGCTAATTTCTGCTTCGAATCCTCCACTACCAATTGTTGTTCTCCTAAATTTCGCTCTTCGTGTTTTCAATCAATCCGTCCGCTTCTTCGTATCTTATCCAAATCTACTCGTCGTCTTACTTCAAATTGCTCTATGCTCCGCTACCTAATAATCGCTATCCAAAACCAACTTCTTTCCTTATATATTGTTCCTTTCGATGTCCTGCTACCTAATATCGCTATCCAAATCCCACTTCGTTCCTTATATATTTTCCTCTCGATGTCCTGCTACAAATCTATAAATCGCTCTCCAAATCCAACTTCTTTCCTTTATATATTTCCTCCCGATGTCCTGCTACCTAATATTGCTATCCAAATCAAACTTCTTTCCTTTATATAATTCCTCTCGATGTCCTGCTCCCTTTAAATCGCTACCCAAATCCAACTCCGTTTCTTATATATTACCATTCGATGTCCTGCTACCTTTCCCAATATCACTCCAGATCTATATAATTTTCCGTCGCTTCGCCGTTGCACAATCACCACTCTTTATACTTATTACTTGCGTTGCTGTTACTTCTTTACCCTTCTCTACTTAATCAAACTCTTTAAAACTCAAATACTTTTATTAACTTCTTTTAAAAATTGTTTACAAATTAGCACAGTATGAAAAACACGTCTTTTTACAAAATGAATTTCGGAATAATCTCCCTTGTTTACTTTCCAAGGCGACCATTTTAACTTTCTTGCCTGCTACACTTTTAAAGTACATAACTAAATCGTCCAATAACATCCTAACATTTCGTTTGTGTCGCACATACCATAGTTCATGTCCTTTTACACTTTTCTGATTCACATTAAATTCTAGTATTTGTCCTAAATATTTACAGTTCACCAATCATATTTGAAGTTGTTATAACTAATAATTTTGAGTTTACAAATATTGTCCAAAAATTGATTCTATTTAAAATGAAACCAAAATAAATCGCACTTGAACCTGGATGCGTGGTTGATAGTAAACATTCATAGACGCATCCGGTTTTTGGACGGCAAATGTACTTTCAATGGCCTTTAAAATTCAAACTCGGTATAAACCCTTGAGCACTGTACATCTTACTACGTCATTTAGTCATTTTAATATTACCTTTTGGCACTTAATTTCAACTACCATTTTGAATGGTATTTTAGTATACGTAAAATACGGCAAACATTCATTTTTAAGTTTATGTGATCAAATATGTGGATTATTTTGCTTGGCATATACTACCTTGTACTAAACAACCCTTAGAACTCTAGGTATCTCCTTATACATTACAATATATATAATAGGTGGTTAATTACACAATTAATTGATTTGAAATGATTATTTGGGCTTTGCATAAAAGTCTAAGTCATTATTTCATCTTATTATATCAATATATATATATATATATATATATATAACACTTTTTCTTTGTAGGTTTTTTAGGTCTGTTGGATTTAAATAAATACTCTTTTTTATGGCCTAAATTTTCGCATAAATTTTTTTATACTTGATCATAGGCTACAACTGTTTTAATGCTTTACAAAGGATGAACAAAGATAAGAAGAACTTACAGTAAGGATGGTTGAAATTGACATCAGTGTTTGGAATAAAATAATGTTTTTTATAGAATAAATATTAATGTAAATAGTGAAAGTAAAATAACAGTGTCATTTTTTGATAAAAGTTTATTATTTGTTTTTAACAACAGTGTTGGTTTGTAAGTGTATGTGCATGTAAGTATGTGTGTGCGTGTTAGGATGAATGTGTGTGTGTAATTGTGTATGTGTGTGTGTGTGTGTGTTGTAACAGTGATTTAGTTGGAATTTATGTTATCAACAACTGAGTATATATAAATGTAAAATGAACAAAAAAAAGAATAAAAAGAGTTGAGGGTGAGGGGTTTGAGTATTATTGAAGGCATTTAATGTTTAAATTTTAATAGATATGAATATATGACGCTTAGGTTGTCAATGTCCGTTTTTTTGTTGAAGTTGTTTGAGCTTTTATAGATGAAGCACATCTCCAAGAAAGTTCTTTTTAAAAGATTTTGTTCCACTTTTATAAGTTTTGGATTTGAAAAGTCGATTTTGTGATTTTGGTTGAGGGTGTGAGTTGTTAATGTACAAGCTTTTGGTTTTACTCAAATGTCACTTTTGTGTTGGGTAATTCTTTGACCAATATTTTGTGATGTTAGGTCTATGTAACACTGATCACAATCTAAACAGTTAATTTTGTAGATGACATTTCTTTGAAGTTTGATTGGTGTTGCATCTGTAAGTTTGGAGTGTATATTTCTTATTGTTAGTAAATTCTTTTTGGCAATTTTGACATTTAAGTTTATGAATACTTTGCTTAATTTAGTAGTTATATTTTAAATAAATAGTATGGGTCTATAAATTTGGGGTGTATTGGATTTTGATGTATTGTGATTATCTTTTGTTGGCGTTGTTCTGTGATTATATAGAAGTTTCTTGATCAATGTTTTTGGACAATTGTTATCTAATAATATGTTTTCCAAAAGTAATAAGTTTTTTGTATATAAAGAAGTGTGTGATTGCCTTTGGCCCTGTTTTTGAATTCTAATATAAAGTTTATTTTCATGCTAAAGGGATGATTTGATTTATAATTTAGGTAACGTTTGGAACTCATTGGTTTTTGATACCAATCTGTAATTACTGTTTGCGCCATTGCATTATTTGAATTTGATACACTTTTATTTTGGCCAGCTGTTATTAAAACACCTGGCTGATAAAAGGAAAGGAGTTAAGTTGAGCTTGGTATTGTTGCGAGCTACTATTAGGCAACCCGTCAAACGTACAATCGCCGCAAGCACTGCATATTCTCCATGGGCCGAGAAGCTTCTGGCAATTACTGGAGGATGAGTCATCCTTTTAATTCACGGTATAAATAAGACCAATGATGAAGTACAGAGTTAGTCTTATCAGAATGTCGCATATAAATTATATCGTGTAAAGTTATATAGTTGAGCTTTTGGAAGTCCAAGCGTAAACATAAATGTTAAGTGCACGTGTCTAATGTACATGCAGCTTGTAGAATACATAAATAGACAAAGTGTAATAAATAAATAGTTGTGTTAGTGTTGTTAATGGACTTATCCTAAAGAAGTTAGTTTAAGAAGATATTAGTGCTTGTAAATTCATTAGTGCGATAGTGCTTCATTGTTAATTGAACTGCAAACATCTATAAATAAGGCATATACTGTTAATTAGACTTGTGAGCAGTGAGTAATAAAGACTCTTGTTATTACTTGTTTTAAATTAGTGAAACGCGGTAGTAGTAGCGCGCTACAATATGTATAAGGAGAGGGAGTTTTTAGTGTAGTTGTGAGATTAAGTTTGTGCAAAATTATTTGGGAACCCTAAGTGGTATTAATTTATTATATCAGGATTCTTATCATCCCTTTCCTTTATCCTGATATTTAGTGTTTAAGATATTGTCCTGGGGTAAGTAAATTTGTTTAGTCATAGTCCACTATAAATTATTATTTTGTTTATTTTGTTTTATCAGCTCGAACATTTTTTTTGGCATCCATAGAACCGGATTTTTATAGTTTATTTTGCACATACTTGAATCTTGCAATTGAACTTATTAGTTAAATTTTGGTACACATTTGTTGTTTGTAGTTTGCTAAATTTGTTAATGAGAAATTGCTTATCATATGTTTGGGTTTTAGGATTTTGGTTTAGTTGATAAAGCAATAATCTCAATAACATTGTGAGTTGTTAATATACATTTTCCAAATTGAATGTTTTGTTAATTGGTTCAGTTTAAATTTGAATATATTGGGTTTGTCTTACTGTTTGGTATATACAAATTAAGCTTAACTGTAGGAAATGAAAAAAAATCATTAGAAGCAAAATTAAAGTTATTTATTTCTAAAAAGGAATTGTATTTTTCTAGAATATAAAAGGTGTATGATTCCATTTCACAGTTAGAAAATAAACGATGTTTAGAATTTTTTATTGGTCAGTTAGAATCATTAGAGCAATCTAAGTCTAATTTTACTGATGACGTGGATGAAATTAATTTAATTGAAATGCACTTACATGAGAATCTTGTTCCGGATCTTAAACCTTTGGATGCATTCAATGACTTATACTGTCATATTTTAGTAGCTGCAAAAGATCCACGAGTTAAATCGCGCCTTTCAGATAATAATTCAGCCAATGTATCAAGAGCTAATATAGAACCTTCTAGCACACCACGTTTGCCGAAATTGTCTCTGCCAAAGTTTACTGGCGATCCTTCTGAATGGCCTATTTTTGTTGAGTTATTTCGAAGTTTTATTAAAAAATGTGGATAAGGTGAACTATTTAGTAGGTCAATTAAGTGGTAAAGCCAATAGTGTGTGTGCTGGCTTGCCTCCTATTGGTGCCAATTATGCAATCATTTGGAAGGCTCTTAATGATAAATATCAAAATTCACGTAAGCAGTAAATTATTTAGAACAAATTTTATATTTCAAACCCGTACAAACGGCCTCTGCTAATAATTTAAATAATATTCTTGAAAAATGTGATTCTGCAATTAAAGCGTTAAAAACCCTTAACATTGAGAATTTGGTCGATTTCATTTTTGCCTATTTGTGAAAATTTTTGAAAATTATCTACGCAAAAATGACATTTTTACGTATACCGAAGTGTTAGATTTCATAAAGGAACAGGCCCAAATTTATATGGTGTCCTCTTCTATAAAATCAAGCGCTACATTTAGTAGCAATAAAACAAAATCACATTCGTTTTTTGTAGCAAAGCAATCAGTAGATCAAAATTGTCCAGTTTGTTCTGCTAAACATTCCATTTGACAATGTAGTAAATTTTTATCTTTATCCCCATTTGCACGATTTAAAATTATTAAAAAGAAAAATCTATGTATTAATTGTTTTGGTCAACATAGAGTTTTGAGTTGCAAAAATCGTTTTTGCTGTAAAATTTGTAAATATAAACATAACACACTTTTGCATTATATTGAGCAACCACCTTCGGAAAAGAAATTAAACTTTACTACTGAGGGCAAATGCTTAATACAAGAATATATTAGTACCAAACATCCTCCACCAGGTTTTTCAACAAGCCCAGTTGAAGCTTCGACAAGCCAACATGGGCTTTTAGTTTTTATTCCACTACAGGAGTATCTATGATGAATTCCACAGTTTTATTGTCGACAGTAATTGTACATGTTGTTGGTAAACGCGGTGTTTTACTCACTATTAAGTTTTTATTAGATTAATGTTTTCAAGCCCATTTCTTAACTACCGAATGTGCAAGATTACTCGATCTAAATATTAGTTCTTGTGATCATTCTGGTGGTATTGGTGTTAGTGGTAGCTCGGTTACAGGAAAATCAAACTTAATTATTTTCTCACGTTTTGATTTCAATATTAGTTATAAGTTGGAAGTTTTATTAGTCGACAAAATTACGGACAGGCTCCCTAATAATAAAATACCTAGGGATTCACTTATGCATTTTATGGACTTTCCATTGGCAGACAATACTTTCAATCGACCTGATTCCATTGATGGTATTACTAGAGCCCAATTGTTTCCATTTTTAATAGGTGGACGTAAAGTTACCGGATCACTGCATTCACCAATAGCAGTAGAAACAAAATTGGGATTTGTGGTAATGGGTTCAGTTCCCACTACCTCTTCGTTAAAAAATTCGTTTTGTTCCTTTCATACACAAGTGGAACCTTCTTTAGATAATTTAGTGTCTAAATTCTGGGAAGATGGGAATTTTCCAGTACAACGTTAACAACACCCTGATGATATTAATTGTGAACAAATTTATCAAAGTACTGTTTGGCGCGCAACTTCAGGGCGATATACAGTGATGTTGGCTTTTAGACTAGATGCTTCTGAGTTAGGGGATTCATATTATACTGCACTAAAATGTTTGTATTAGAAAATAAATTTCGCCAGTTTCCGCTATTTAAGGAACAATATAGTGACGTTTTTAGAGAATATATTAGACGGAATTATATGTCGTTAGTTAAGAAAAGCGAATTAATCTATCCAATTTATTTTATTCCGCACCATGCAGTATTCAAGGCAGAGAGTACATCTACGCCTCTGCGATGTGTATTTAATGCATCGTGTAAAACTTCAACTCAAAAATCATTAAACTGTCTTTTATATACAGGTCCAAAATTACAACCTCACGTTGGAAAAATTGTTTTAAATTTTCGATTATTTCGAATAGCTTTTACTGCTGATGTTCGTCAGATGTATCTACAAATTGGTATGCATCCTGATCATAGGCGCATTCAGCAAATATTATGGCGATTTTCTGAGGAAATGCCAATTGAGATATATCAGTTGAATACTGTTACTTTTGGTGTAAAACCATCACTATATTTAATTATTCGAACATTACAACAGTTAGCAACTGACGAATCACATAAATACCCAGTAACCGCTGATGTAGTTCGTCACGAATTTTACATAGAGAGTTGAAAATAGAATTTTTAAATAAGGTTCATTCATATTTATATACTTACTTTTTAAATACTATATTGACTTTTATTTATATTATCTTTTTTATTATTCAATTTACCTTTCATGGATAACCTATATTATTTAAATATTAACCAAAAAGTTTATATTAAACAATTAATATTTTAAGACAATATTGCTATTCTATAACAACTTTTGTTAGATATTTAATAAAATAAAATTCTTTTTTATAAATTTGTAATCAAACTGTTCAAACTATTACAGAACAACTAAAATTTATTACTTTATATTAAATACTTTTACTAATAAAAATTTAAGATTTGTTTTAGCTTTTTACATTATTTAGTTTTGTTTCATTTATCGTGTTATATTTTTTGTGTGCTCTATGTCTTGTAGAACAAGGAAAGGGCCCGGTGAGAAGAAAATGTGTAGGGTTCTGTTAGTCCGCCCCTGACTAAGTACATCAATTGAAAATATATTATTTCACAAGCATTTATTTATTAACATGCAGAATGCTGCCTTAACACACATTGCAAGCCTTGAACTGTGTATTTGAATTAATATAATTATTAATGCCAGTATCAATGAAGCGTTACTTTCGCAAATTAAACATAAAAATGTTTATAGAACAATGCTTTAGAATTAGGGTTAGTGCTAGAGTTTGATAACTATCTAAATAATATCGTTTTCTAAATACGCTTTAATGTTATTCTAAATGTGGCATTTATTAAGAACGCGATCTCTAAGGTAATGAGTATTGAATACCATGTTGATCGCTATATTTCTTGATGTGGAACATCAAAAAATTCAATTTAAAATTTAATTATATTAAATTTCTAAAGCAGAATTTTTATAAATGTTCTTACAAAAACATTTTAAACCTATTCTTTTCTTAGCATGAGATATATCTGAAGAAAATGTTCTACGTAGAATTTTTTAAAGATTTATAAAACAATCGTTAGGCATCTGTCTGAGATAAGATTACAAATCGTTTTAGCTAATTAATCTGAAAAATGAACATTGTGAAAATTTTTCAGTGACATTATCACATGACACTTCTTATTCCAAATAGGGCGTACAATTTTCTAGAAACAAAATGTTTAACGAAGGTATGCTACTTTCTTTATGTAGATACCACAGATACCACAGACATACAGAAGTAGTTATACGATAGACAGTTAATCAAGGATAGAAGTAGAAAAATTTTCAATATACCAGAAAACAATAAGGGATTAGTGCTGAAAACGACAGAAGGCGGCAAACCCTCTCCAACACGTTTAGGAAAAAAAGGAAAATAAGTATACAAACGTCCCTATAATATAGAAAACAATTGGTAACGAAATCCGTAGAAAGTGATTGAGATATTTACGACCGAAAACACATGGAATAGAAATGCTTTGTAGTCACAACTGTGGAAATCGATTTTTTACTACAGAGGCATAGTTTCCAAACCTACAGGTATCTAAAGAGTACAGTAACAACCCGTTATCAACTACAAGTCTTAAAGATTCCCTTAGTTGTTCAAACGGAAGAAATGCGGTGGGTTGTGTAAGAATCAGAAAATTTAAGAAAAATGGAAATTATTTAAGTGTAGTGACAAATAAATTTCTTTTAAGAACTCGGAACGACAAATTATAAAATTTTGTGTAAGGTAGTGGGGGAATGAAAATATTCTGAAATGATTCTAACTTCAAGGGTACGATACATTTATATACGAGAAGAAATAGTCAAAAGGTAAGAATTCAATTCAAGTAACTGTAGAGAAAACATGATATAGTAAATAAAGGTAAGAACACAGGTAGCAATGCTTGATCGTTTGGGATAAAAAGAGAAGATTTTAGATCTTTAATATGCCATGGTACCTGTACTGTACTATCAAATTTCGTAATTTATAAATTAATGCAGGAATTATATGATATTCCTTACATAAGGTATATTTAAAAGTTGGTTTTAGAAAAAAAATTTTATGTTGGTAATTCATGTTAGTTAATTTAATATAAAAGATAAAATCAAGCACAAAAATATACAGATAAAAGAAGTGTAGGTATTTGTTTTTTTTTAAAAGAATTTTAAGTATTTTTTTTACAAAACAACTATCAATTTATATGTATGCAATTTATAATGGTATCGCTGAGGTAAAATTAAACCAGAAAGAGTATGAGAAAAATTGATATAGATATTTAAGGTAAAATTATATAGAAAACTACATGTAATAATTAATGAGACACTTAGCTGTATTTATTTACTATTTAGAACATTAAAACAATTTTTCATATAAAACAAGATTCAAATACATGCCATATGAGTAATTAGATTAATTTTATAGATGAAATTGCAATAGCAGAGTTTATATGGTTGAAGATAAAAGTAGCTAACGTTTTTTTCTTATAAAGACAGAATTACACTTTCATTTAAAGGTAAGTGAGTAAAAGAATTTAATAAAACAATTAAGCCGTTAAAGATGAATCAGGCAGAACTTCCTAAGTGGAAATGCTTTTAGGAAGTCTACATAAATTGAAATTATAAGGAAATTCTGACAAGTTTTTAATTAAATTTCTCCTTTAAAAGTAAGCTATTAGTTTTTAGACAACAGCAGGGATACAAAGCTTATTTTAAAATACAAGCAACGTTACTCACCAAAAGCTATAAATAGAATAACATCCGGAGCTTAGTTTTTAAAACAATAAATTTCACTTTAATAATTAGGTTTACACAGACCACACAAAATCTATGAAGAATTTATTGCCGTAATAACGGGTTTGTCGTAAATACGGTAGGTAATTTAATTCCCAAACAGTTTAATGTAAGGGAAGCTAAATTATGTCTGTTTAATTAAAAGTATCTCGGTGATCGCCGTTTTAAAGGTTAGCATAGAAACACACCGCTAGCATCATTAATTGAAATATATTAAAATAATTAATTTATTGTTTCTTTAAATTTCTCTAAAATTGAAGAGAGCTACCTGACTATATAGTAAGAAATGTAATTATGTATATAATTAATGCAGTATAAATAGAACCACGTACTTTAGGCGTCAAATTGATTCTTGTCAATTAGACAGGTATAAAGGTGCTATAATTCATCGAGTACCCGTACAAAAAATGTAAGAATATTGCATTGATTTCACCAACGCTATTGTTTAAATCATTTACAAAATGAGCGTGACTAAGGTATACTAGTATTAAGTTAACCTTTAGACCTCCTAAATAATTAAATCACTGTAAAGTCAGTTAATGAATCCTTGATTATAGCTCTTGCCGCGCCGAATTACTAATGATGTTGTTCCTATTTTCTTGGTTCTGCAGGGCGTGGAGCTTCAGTAGCCGCTCTGGATTATATTAGCAGTGAAGTTCGTTGTTTATTTACTTACAGCATATAAGAACAAACGGTGCAGTAGGGATTGAAATATTATATCAACAAGAGTAAACTTCACTACATTACAAAGCACTAACGTACAGGTATTTTAGATACGATAGTTGCGTGTTGAATGGCATCATAGCCGCCGTTGATTTTCTTAAATGTCCACCGCGTTTTGCATCATGTTCTCATTGGTCGAAGCAACAACGTATATTTATTTCAATGTATGTGAAAACGTCTACGCCGCAAATTACATAATAATAAAATCTAATTTTAAAAAGTCTTTAAGGATAATTACACAACCTATTTTTTATCTAAATTATAAATGTAATTAAAAGTATTAGAAAGAGCCACAATAAGCAAAGTTCAGTTTATTCCATTTCTAACGTTTACCGAGCTATTGCTTGTTAGGTCTGCTGGACGATTGCACTTCACTTTGTATTTGATTCTGAAGTGATTAGCATATAATAAGACACTTGTAAATAGAAATGCGAGGAAAAATGGAGAACCTGACTGTTATAGTAGAATGGTTCGTAATTAACTAGTGCATATTTAAGGTCTTGTTTTTATTAAAAAATAATGAATACAATAATTTGAATCGATAGGAGATACCATAGCAACCTTTTCATAAACCTCCCCCGAATACATAAGAAAAATAATATCTGCATATTTTCTCAAAAAGGATCGTTTGCTAATTAAATAATACCCTGAATCTAGGTTCATATGCCTTGGCAAAGAATCATACTATCCTCTGATCTTAAAGAATATCTAGTAACGTGGATATCAGGTATTTAAATTTTATTTTAATTAATTTATATATAGGGGAAATCTTTTAAATGCAGTCGATTGTTAAAAGGTTAAACTAAAGCGTACTTAAAGTACTTTTTAATTATGGTAATTTTAGAATACTGAGCACGTTAATAATCTATTAAGTTGATTTTTATACGTAATTTCCATTAAGAATGCTAAAACCACTATACCTTTTGTAAACCAATGTAGTGCATTAATTGTTATTGTGAATAAAACTGAAGTCCCACATATTAACGTAAGAATAAAGAATGATTTGCTTGATCAGTTGTAACGCGTTTGCATTACTTTAACTATAAACTAGAGAAGGTAAAAATATTAATTTTGGATGGACAGAATAAATGTGGACGTACGCAGTATATTTAGATTTTAAGAGTAGTAAATATTAATTTTTTGGTTTTTATAAAGGTAATTCAGATACTAAACTACAACCCCGAAAAATATAAAATTGTTTCTTTAAAAATATATTGTAAAACGTAATAGAATAACCTAAGACAATGACTTTTTTCAAAACCGCAATTAGAAACATCTGAACATGAGGTATTGAAAAGACGCAAATTATGTACTGTCCACAAGAATATAATTATAATAGACAGTTGTCGCCCGTTCCGACAATCAAAGGCTTACAAACACCAATTGTAACAGTATCTTTTTGTAATGTTAACGCGTTATTTTTAGGGCGCGATAGCATCCCTCTATTTTCATAACACGAACTAATTTTATAATAACCGCTTTTGTGCTATAGCTTTCGTGTGATAGAGGGAACTACATTATTTTAGCTTTAGTAGTTTAGTGGTTCGTTTTCAAGTTAGGCAAATAACGGTTTCTAGGATACGGAACGATGCTGGTTTATTTTCCTCCATTCCTGTAACTATTCGTCGTAAATGACCTTCAGCGAATTCGAATTTGTTGAACAGCAAGCAAAGCGTTAGGTACATACTGCATTCTAATAATAGCCAAGGTCGTTTGCCGAAACAAATTTGTATTGTATTGTATTATTTCATTTATGTGCATATGGTATGCGCTAATTTTTATTTTTGAATGTGTAGTTTATTGTTCATCGAGTGACTTTTCGTTATTATTATAAACAAACATTTAATGCTTTATTTAGTGTGGGTGTATTTGCGCTTGGGGGTAAGTATATTCTAAAATACTTATACTTTGTGGATAGACAGAGAAGTAATGGACAAAATTAATTATATATTTTATTCGATTTTGAAAATGCGTGTTCAAATATTGAGATTAATTTTTGTAGATTTGATTTAGTCGAGCAACTACTGTCTTCTTGAATAAATAAATTATTTGTTTTGCATACATTATTTTATCAAAAATATTCATTATTTAATTTATGACACCGAATGGTGAAAATGACAGAAACTGATTACACCAACTTTTTTTGTCCTATATAAATCAGTTTGAAAACGACATAAACCCTATTTATAATGTAAGCAGTCCTCTAAAAATGTCCTATCATGTTGTGATTATTTAGGGTACCAAAACTTTAAAAAATCCTTTTAAAATTTATTGAGATCCAGCCTAATAGATTTTGCAAAATCTTACTTTTAAGAAAAAACAATGTTTTGAAATTTCTGGCGAAAATATAACTATTACTAATAACATGAAAAGTCGTTAGATTTCAAATTTTTCTCATAATTATACACCAATTTAGAAGAATTACAGTCGCTTACTTTTCTTTTCAAAACTTAAATAAGAAAAAACCTATTTCTAAAAAATTTGAAATAATGTCCTAGGACTAAAAATGATTAACTGATTCTAAAAATGTACAAAACTATAGGGTGTGTAGTTGATACAGTACTTTTCACTTCTAGTCAGATCTTAAATAATTTGAAATTCACAATTATTTCAAAAAATTTGTACTCACGCTTTGTCTTGGACAAGCCTTTCAAATTTCAAATATTTATCTGAAATACGGAAAAAGTTACAGTATACTTACTTCCTGTTGTCGCCTGATGTAAAGTTTCTTTTATTTACGTATTTACATTTTTCAGATGGGTAAATATAAGAAGGTGTATAACCAAAATCCAGGTGGTACCAGAAAACGATCGTCCAAGTCTAAAGCAAGTCTAATGGCTGAAAATGCAACAATTACCGCTGTAAGTTATAATACATTCAGTAGTGTAACAAGAATATCTTTATGTGGCTGTTTATTTTGGGATATAAAATCCAAAAACAATGAAAGTATATCTATTTAAATGTCGCACAAGAATTATACATTCTTCAGATGCCTTGAGAATAGAAACCACAAATTACCCGACTCTCCACTTATGACTATTTGGAATTTATAAATATGATAATGCAAACTAAAAATATAAGTGTTTTCGCATTCTTCATAGAACTAAGTTAGTGTGATTACCCTGAAATTATGACGTAGAAAAAAATTACTTAGTATTTTCTCAATAAATAGTTTTAAATGTACGTCAGAATAGCACATCTGTACTGTATTAGAAATACTCGTCAATATTGTAGGGTACATACATAACAATAACATTTACGTTTTTATCTCGTTGAATTTTGATAACTGTGTTTTACAAAATATTATTAATTTTTTTGTAAAATTCTATAGGGTTTCATAAGCTTTAGATTTTTTTTGACAACAATTCGAAGAATTTTTGTGCTATTTTGAACGAAGTAAGCTCTCGGATGTGTCATATGATTTTTATATAATTATTAAATACCGACACTTAAAATGAGTAATTTTGCCTCACCTGCAAACAATGGTTCAAGCCTTCTAACTATACTGGTTATGCCCCTGTTACATTATAATTTCACAAATATACATATTAATTAGATGTCATAATAAAATCCAAACTTTTCAGTTTGAAATCCACATCAGATAATTTAGACAAGCCTGGCCCATCAGGTTTGCAAAGATTACCTGAGGTAGTTAGTAATCCAAGTACTTTATCTGAAGAAACTTCCGAGCCAGAAACAATGAAGTCGCAGACTGAGACAAAGTATGCTAATTTGTATAAATAATCTAAATTATTATAACATTGTATTTCATATTTAGAGAACTGTGAAAAATCAACCGAGGAAAGGTCACATACACTTTCAGATAATTGGTCATTTATACCAGAAGCAGACTATAATAGGTAATACATTGTTATTTGTATTTCATATCCATGTCAGAAACTATGTATAGGTAGGAAATTTATCTACAGGGTGATACATTTAGTATGTCAAAATTAGCTATAATGTGTTGTCCTGTATATATGCTAAATTGTGGGTTCCTAAAAAATCTAATATTTTGTTTTGTTTTTCAGAATAGAGGCTCGTGAATTATATTTCGAGATAAATCACTCTTATAAAGAACCAACTGTTAGTGGAAACCGCATTGTGAATTTGCAATATGTATTAAGTTGGTCCATAGATCTGCAATACCGACATTCCCAAATTTGTACTGGTGGAAAACTATATCTGAAAGAGGAATGTAACAGAGGATTAGGTTTAGTAAGGTGTCTTATGTTTGCATGTACAATGTGTTATAAGATATACAAGTATTACACTGAAGATATTTCGCAAAAATCAAAAATTAATTATGGATTTGTTTGGGGTACTCTGGCAACTGCCAGTACACATGGCCATTCTCAGGAACTATTTTCAGTTATGGATATACCTCCCATTCTTCTTTGGGGATTAAACCACTCATAGTTTTTAAAATTATCTTTATTAACGTTTCGATCCATGACCTAGGATCGTTTTTTTTGCTCCATTTTTATTTAACCACGAGTGCTTTAATTTTGAAAACGATCCTAGATCATGGATCGAAACGTTAATAAAGATAATTTTAAAAACTATGAGTGGTTTAATCCCCAAAGAAGATCAAGAAGAATACTAAACAAACCACAACAAACATACAGGGAATACCTCCCATGCCACTCTACCAATTTAAAAGAATTGAAGCTGAATTAGGGGCTGTAAGAAAATCTAATTGTTTAATATCTTACTTGATAGTTTGTTTAGGTATGGAAGGACAATCTTATGAAAGATTTGGAAGAAAATGGAAAAGTAGAGTTAGAGTTGAGACAAAACCTTGATGTCGATGCAAATGGAAATCCTGTCAAATCCTGTTAGCGATACATAGATGGATGTTAAACGGACATATGACTTTAATTATTCATTGCGGTTGGCGACTTTTGTTGATGAGAAAGTCGCTGGGTTACTTATTAGTGCTAAATACAAAGAAACTTCATTCACAAAGTAGGTTTGGTACAATTTTCTATCTGAACATAATTTTTTCATGATATATTTCTAGATTGGGAAAATTGGTACTTGTGGAGTAGCGATCAGGTGGGGTGTCTATTGTACTTTGAAATTGGATCACGCCTATGAAAAAGAAGGTATATTGGCCCCTTTACAAGGTGCAAACCAAAAATGATTAAACGTTGAAAGACGATAAGGAATATAATGAATCCACTTGGATACTACATCCTGTGAAACGATGTATGTACGAGACAGATGCTGAATATGAATACAACTTATAGAACATCATCAACAACGATACCATACAGTTAGTGCAAATGTAAATGCCACACTGTCTTTATTTACTGAAAAATTTTTAATTTACATTCGCACAGCATTGTAACCTCTAGTAATTTAAATTTCTGTAGCATAGTTGGTAATAAGTAACAGGTATATAGTAGTTATAGTTTACTAAGCATGCAGCACATTATACTTTAGTTGCTGATTGTTAGAATACGATAATTTGTTACGTTGGAGATAGCCTCTTTTGAATTTTTTCTTTTTTGCTCCATTTTTATTTAGCTACGAGTGCTTTAATTTTTTGTATTTGTTTTGTTTAAATTAAATTAAAGTAAATGAAATACAGTATTGCCCGAAATAAACAGTACTGAAATTGTAATTGTTTTGTATATTTAAAAAATACATATTATTGACACTTTATTATATGTTCTAAATGTGCACCTCCTCGTTCGAGACAGACTTCATAACGATGTTCTAAGTTTCTGGTCATGTTATTGAATAAGGGTTGTCTCAGGGCTGCGAAGAAGACTCTAACGGCATCCTTTAATTCATTGATGGTTTGTGGTGCCCGTTTGAAAACGGCATTTTTAGCCATGCCCCAAATGTATGCGTCTGGAGGTGTGAGGTCTGGAGAATGTGAAGGATAAGGAAGTCAGTAAATCGTGATATGAATTTGCTTGGAAAATGTTCTTGAAGAAATTGACGAATTGCGGCAGCAGTATGGCAAGTTGCCCCGTCCTGCTGAAAAATTGGTTTCGAAATGCCAAGTTACGTGCACGACAGAATTGACGTAGATCAGGGATAAATCGTGTTAAAATTTGTCTGTACCTCTGTTGATTAAGTGTGACTTGCCTACCATTCTCTTCGATAAAGTACGGACCAATGATTCCGTGTCCGGAAACAGCACACCAGACACTCACTTTTTCACTATGTAAAGGAACCTCTTGAACCTCATCGGGTCTGGCAAAGCCCAGAAATCGATTTGTGCGACGATTCACATAGCCTGACAAGTGAAAATGTGCTTCGTCTGAAAACCAAACATTTTCAAAAATTCAGGTTTTCATACTGTAACGCGAGAATTCTGGCGCAATATTCCACTCTACTGTGATAATCCGAGGATGTAGTTGTTGGTGTACCTGAATCACATACGAAAATGTACCCAGCTCCTTCAGGATTCTTTGAAAGGAAGTTCTTTTTAAATCAAGTTGTAACGCTGTCCTTGCCTGGCTGACTTTCGGATTTTCTAAGATTTGCTCAAAACACGTTCATGGTTATTGTTGTTGTTAACTGTCCTGGGACGCCCCGAGTTTCCTTTTCGTTGGCACAATACACTACCTGTATTTCTAAACTTTTCAATAACCTTCAAAATTACAGCATTACTTGGAGAACGTTTATTAAACCTTTGTGTGAATTGATCAGACACGTATAGCAAACTTGCACCATTACGTCGGCCGATTCCGTATGAACGAAAATAATGCTCTACCAGAAATACTTTCTCCTCTGTACTTAACACCATTTTTAACAATTAGGCCCTACTAATTACTTGTTTGAGGTTTACTTGACAGGTCTATACTAGCTAACTTGAGTGTGACAGCGCACGCATAAAAACACCGC
The DNA here is from genome assembly GCA_036346225.1 of Platerodrilus igneus. Classification (NCBI taxonomy): domain Eukaryota; kingdom Metazoa; phylum Arthropoda; class Insecta; order Coleoptera; family Lycidae; genus Platerodrilus; species Platerodrilus igneus. Next base: position 6,022,318 of record JARFIW010000780.1, on the reverse strand, counting down.
CAACTTAATTTCAGTACTGTTTATTTCGGGCAATACTGTAGTTCTATTAAGCTAGTATAGTTGTTTATAAATGAAAATTGCTCATTTAAATGTGCATTCTTTGTTGCCTAGTTTCAATGATATCTCAATTTAATAGATGAAAACCGTTTTGATTTGGTTGGTGTTTCTGAAACATGGCTTACTTCATACGTCCCCAGTAGGTAAGGTACCTTCGTTCTAGGACAAAAAACCGGTTTTCTTATGGGATTTAACATGGGAAATTCTAAGGTCCGTTCTGGTCATTTTTGTACCAAGCATTGAAATCCCCATAAGGAGGAATTGAGGGTCAATTCAGGTTACTTTTCAACCAACACCCACGACGTCTATTACATTCAGTTTTTAAGAATAGGATAACACTAAACTATATAAAATTTTATTGAGGATAATATATTTACAATCAATATTCTACATTTGCAATAAGTATTATATTTCCTCTTGCTACATAATGGAATAATGTCCAACAGGTAGTGTTGCATATGAACCAGGAAGCAAGTGGCGTTTATCATCCGCACGACTTAGGGCAATCTTCTCCTGAGCGATAGTGTGGACTTGGTGCTTGGATGATTGAATTAGATTCTGCGTTACAAATACTTCCTTGTAATCTTCGATACAATCAACATAATCCTCAAAAGTGATTCTATTCTTTATCACTGATCTTTTAATCCCTTTAATTTTCTTTGTAATACCAAAGTCTCGGATGTCAGGTGATTCTTCCTCTTCTCGTAAGAGTTCAGTTTCTTCTTCTTCAGCTGTCTTAAAAATTCTTGTAGCATACATCTTTGATCGTAACCCAATGAAATCTGTCATAAGACGTCCATTATTTTCATCCTTCATCATACCCAATACTTTTTTGTTAAATAGCGGAATTCCATAAATGTTGTTGGATGGATAGTCGGAAGTATCGAAACGTTGCAAACAGTCCCTTCATAGTCTCATAAGGATCCAGATTTACTTTTTATAAATTAGACTATCTGTATCTGTGTAAAGAACTCGGCACCCATCTCCAAAGGCGGCGTTCATATATCCATAGTGGAAATCATAGATTGTCAACTTGGCCATATCAAGGATGCACATTCCAACGTATATAGGCTTATTGAAAAATACTTCCGATTTAAGAAGCTCAACAGCCACAAGGTTTTCATCGAAGATTGTAACATTTTTGAATAACGGGCTGGATATCCTGGTTTCGGCTCCATATCTACCTTCCCAGTTTTGCACAAGTTTCACAATACAATGTTTTCGCTTGTTCTCCATCGTTTTCCCAAAAACAGCATTGTTCATTAGCTTGAACAAGTTCTTCTCAAATTCGTTCCTTGCTTGTTTCCGAAGTTCAGTATTTAAGTCAATGAAAGATTTTAGCCAGCAGTTTTGTTTAAATTTCAGCACCCTGTGAATAGCTTTTAGTTTAAGTCCATTTTCTAAAGCCTGTTTCAGATTCCTGTAGTGGATCACATATCTTCTTTTAGCATTTAGTGTAGCCATTAATTTGGTAGTTTGAGTTTTTGATACAGGCGGTTTTTCAGTCTTCGGATCAATATGTTCAGGACAGAATGGGATGTCCTTATGCAAGTCATGTATGGATTCCGGATACTCCAAATCCACCTCAAGATATAGCCATCATTTGCATTATCAGGAACTGACGTCACGTCGATGTTGGTGTCCACCATTCAAATCCTCCGTAGGGTAAGGGCTGGCTCATCGCCCATCCATATTGATTATTAACGTCATAGTACATAAGATACACATCGGGGTTGGAAGGATCATACGTTGGTAAATATTTATTGTTTGCCGATGCACGCCGTTCGAACACACTTGACTAAGTCCTCCACGTATCCCTTTTCTATAAACAATAGCTGATCGATATCTGTCAACAACTCAAGTTCTTGATGGTATGCTTTAACATCGCATCCCAAGTGAACCCTGGAAGGGTATAATAGTGGGCAGGGTCTAGTCCATAAGTTAAATGACAACTCGTACGAAATTGTTCAAAACTTCAGCCAATAGCATCACATCGGTCTTAAGGTATAAGTCAGAATACTGCCCCAGGTTTTGAATATTAAATGTTTCCCACACTTTTTGTGCGTGCGCATACTGTTTCTTCGTAATTCCTCCACCTTCTAGCTTATTGTAAAACTCTTGTTGACTAGGTAGTGAAGTGTAACCCAACTTTTCAAACGAATCGATAAAATCATATGGGTATACACCTTTTTTAGTTAATAATTCAAACTTCTCATTTGTCAATCTAGAAAATTCATTTTTTAATAACGGATATTCGTTTAGATATGAAGCCAATGTTTCTAAGGATGAGCTCATAAAGCGGAAGCTATCGATGAATCTATAGCTGATCAGGTTCTCAGAAATATATTTTGTGAAAGAGATATATTTTTCCTTTGTTACTGGTAACACTTCCACACGGCCATCCAAATCTACAGCAATACTTTTAATTATGAAATGGCTGTCATAACCACTCAAGTTGTGGAAAACTATCGGAATTGTACGAGAATCTTGATACTTGATATTACAACTCTCGTGCGCTGGTCCTCTGTAATTATTAGTCGGCACTAAATGATTATGATCACGAACTTTTTTGTCTTCTGGACTGAACGGCTTCTCACAAATATAACAATGTGTTGCAGTCGTAAATGCAGCTTCTTGTTCTCGTGTCAACGGAGACATATGATAGGGACATAAAAATACCGTCTCAACGTCTTCTGCAAACTGACGTAGCTCCATAGTAAACCACTTCACACACTCTTCACCCTGATATGACCGATAAAATGATAATGAGTCATCATAGTCACATTTCACATAATATCCAACACTATATGGCACATGTTCTTGGTACTTCTTTACCATTCCGGTAGACTTCAATATACATTCCAGATCTGCATATACAATAAATGGCACTTTAACTTTGTTTTTGAAATTCTTGAAACGAAGGATCTTGTCTTCTTCTGTAGGCAGTCGAGGCACACATAATTGTTTCATTTGCAGTCAATAATATGATTACACAATTTTTCTTCAGTATTAAAGTAGTGTAGGCAGCGATCACAAAAGTGTTTCTTGGCATGATCAGAATTAAGTTGTGATGACACCAGCCGACTCAAGTCTTTTATCCATACATAATGGGTGTTGAATGTTTCAGATCCATCGATATGTATAAAGCATTCCATATCTTCATCATAATATTGGTTATGAATCATTAGGAGATTCACATGTCTATTTTCTTATTCTCCGATACCAATATAGGAACGGTAGTGAACTTGTGTTTCTTCAATTTTAAGGCGTAGACGTTAATTGATATATCATTTGCGACTCAAAGTTCTTGATCTGATTAAGCGTCATCGGAAACTGGATTCCTTTTAAGTTCAATTTTTCAGAGTAGTGTGGATATTTGGACACTCTTTCGGGGTGTTGATCAGCTGGATGTAACGCTGCCATTACGGACCAAGCGAAGCAAGCTCGGTCGTTATTCTTCACATTGATACATGCATGTTTTTGTTTGATCTCAAGCGGCAGCTCAATATACGAAGACCCTCGCAGGGGATTATATTTGTTGATGTTAATCCCCAAATTAATTATATTTTGCAAACACCACCCGCTGTCTCGTTCTTGGAATTCCTCCAACTGTGTCACTAATGGTTCCAGAACTTTGTCCATAAACCATTTATCTAGATCGGTGTCTCTGAAGATGGCGGCATTAGATGTAGTGAAATATTTATATTCTTGCATAAGCTTGGCACCAGTTGCAATTTCAAACTCCCCACAGAATGCTGTGTTAACTTTTATAGCTTCATCCATTTTTAAAGCATTCTGGATTCTTCTTTTGAAAAGACTTTTACAGTCTATTAGAAATTTTCCAATATCCTTATGCTTTAGATTGCTTATTAATCCAGTCCTAATACGTCCTTTAAAGGCTGAGATGGAATCTTCCCAATGTACTCTACTTTTAGCAGTTTTTTTAGTTTTAAGTCCTGCCCCTTTTTTCTGGGCTACTTTGAATTGCAAGCGCATAGACTTAATGCTTGCCAACGAAGTTAATAGCTTCTGCTTCTCACCAACGGATTTTGCATTTCCAATCGCAGTGTTTATACGACGAATCCCCATTCGGCATTCACGAAGACCATTCATAATAATAACATCATCATGCGAAGTCTGCACTAATCTAAGGAGAGCAGCTATATACTGCACTAAATCACCAAAGAGAGACATGTTGCTCATTAAACTTTCTGTAACAGAATGACCGATGTTAGCACACGCTTCCGTATTTATACTATTTCCCCCACCCCATATTTTTATTGATTAAAACTTATTCTAAAAATTTTTAAAGTATGAATTATTAAAAGCTACGCACCTTTAACAGGAACTGGAATATTAATAGGTATGATTATACAAACTTCTAGACACGATTGAATAAGTTTTAAAGATAGATTTGCTCGATGAAAAACAACTAAAAATCTATCGACAGGCAGCGGTTTATATACCCACAGATGAGCGGGAGTGAGGGAAGGGTTCAGAGATAACATAATTATAAACTCGAAATTTGGATCAGTCGTCACTTCTACAGTAACTTCTAGAATGTTTACCAAATAAGATCAGAGAATAATCAAATTTCACCCTATGGGACAATTTCACCCTATGGGGCAATTTCACCCTATGGGGCAATTTCACCCTATGGGGCAATTTCACCCTATGGGGCAATTTCACCCTATGGGGCAATTTCACCCTATGGGGCAATTTCACCCTATGGGGCCTATGGGGCAATTTCACCCTATGGGCCCTATGGGGCAATTTCATTCTATTCTGATGGAGATAAATTCAAGGAACTTTGCCATTAAAGCACCCACAACCAGACTTAGATTTGATTATGCAAATAAAGGACTAGATTAACATTGTTGCAATATCACCAAGCTATACGCAACAACAAACTTTAAATAAATTGTCTCTGAAACTTAAATGGATTTTATCATTACAGTGGTACTATATCTGGTCAAACCGAGAAACACTACAATTAAAGTGATGACAAGGACAAAATCGATGTGAATTGGCATAGCTCTGACTCCCAGCAGGTGGGGTTGGACCTGTCTGACCGCAGAGTCTACAAACAGAATGATTGAATTAGCGCACATACAAATATTTATAGTATACCCCCCAAATAGCGAACTGAAGTCATCTAATACATGCAAGTCATTAAACAAACTAAATTGTGATTAATTAAAAAACAAGCGCACTGTGACGGGTATACCAAAAACAAATTGCAACAATTTAACCGAACTTGTTTAATGTGTTTTAAGACCGCCACGGCCATCATGACGGCCACCCCATCGTGACCACCACGTTAGAGCCAGGGTCACCATGGAGACTGCGAAATACTATGTAATGTTTACATATTGTGATGATATTTGAATGCAAGGTAGCACAGTGCATTAACGTTTACCTCATAGCCCAGTCGCTAGACTTTAGATGTTGAGTTGGAACTATGCCACAAGCACCATGGATCTAGCTTTGGTCAGAGGCACATGCAAAAGGCAACCACACACTCAATTATCACAACATATTACGCAATTATAACAACATAGTTAACCAAGGCAAAATCATATTCTTTACTAAACAAAATATTGCTGTGTATTTCAGAAATTTCAACACTATCTCGGTCAAATGTTACTAATCAAGAATGTGATGGTTATACAAACCGATAAGCATACTTAAATATAGTAATAATTGTCTATACAAAATATAAAATAACCCATTTTCAAATTCTAAATCAAAACCCAAAACGGCGCTAGATATAAATATAGCAATTACATCAATCGATGTGTATTACTAAAATAATGATATAATCACAATTAAAATTTTTTATATTTTGCACAGTTTTCAAGTCATCAGAAAAACTCAAAACGGCACTACATACTAATACGACAATTGCCCCAATCAATGCGGTATATTCAAATATAAAAAAAATAAAACCTTTACAAAATTTGGTTATCTTTACCCGTTTTCAAGATATAGAGTGAAATCCAAAAGGGCAGTAGATATTAAAATAAAAATTTTACTAATTGATGCGCCAGGCGAAATAATGTGAAAATTGTTTTACTAAATTTAAATATCTCTAACCGTTTTCAAGATATAGAGCGAAATCCAAAAGGGCAGTAGATATTAAAATAAAAATTTTACTAATTGATGCGCCAGGCGAAATAATGAGAAAATTGTTTTACTAAATTTAAATATCTCTAACCGTTTTCAAGATATAGAGCGAAATCGAAAAGGGCACTAGATATCAAAATAAAAATTTCGCTAATTGATGCACCAGACAAAAATAATAGGAAAATTGATTCACCAAATTTGGCTATCTTTAACCGTTTTCAAGATATAGAGCGAAATCCCTAAGGGCACTACGTATCAAAATAACAATTACACCGAGCTATGTAACATAACGCAAATATTAAAATAATTGTTTTTGCAAAATTTAGTTATCTTTAGCCGTTTTCGTGTTATCCGTAAAAAACCAAAAAGGCATTACGTATCAATATAACAATTACGTCGACGGATTCCTTATGCTCAGATACGCAAATAATTGCCTTTGCAAAATTTAACTATCTCTAGCCGTTTTCAAATTATCATCAAATAAACATTTTTTAACCATAAGGTCTTAAAACGCGATTATTTCGAAAAGCAAGCATAATTTCGAAAAAATAAATCGAAAAATCTTCCTTTAATAAAACGCGGTTCTGATTGAATAACATTGACCCATATAATAAACTTCATACCGATAACCTTATAAACAAAAAAATTTACAAATGACCCTTAAATATGCATTGAGATCAAAAGTTTATACTTACATAATAACGCTTTAGGCACTTTATAATCGATATATCAACCACTATGAAAACTGCAGAAAATTAAATTTGCAGGTCGTAACACGATTATTAACTGGAGACAATGGTATAAAGCCAAGTTTTTCGTGAATATTTGTTATCACATGGATGGTGACCGATCTCATTTATCCATCTAGTGGTGGTTAATGTAACTATTAGCCTGGGGTAAAGCCGGCGCAACAGCGAACATAGACTAAAACTAACATTTTGTCATTGCGGAATTTTTTGCCGATCTATGTATCTTAACTGTATCCAAATTTGTGCTATTAATGATTATTATACCGAATAAACTGTATTAACGCTTATTGTTATTTTCCAATGGGTTGTTAATACTTGTTTTTAAATAAGATGTAATAAGAATCACATTAACGATGCCTGAACTTGACATTGCTGTATAGTTCACATTCACTCATACTTTGCGTGAATATTGTTATTAAGGGGGTTACTAACAGGTAATTGCGAAAATCTTGCACGAAACTTATTAACATCTTTTGATTTTAAAAAAACGCGATTTTAGATTCTTAGGAAGCGTCTTGCCAACGTAAACCTTATACACAAAAATAATAAAATCAGTAAAATATATATTCACGTTAGCAATAGGAAGCTGTGCTAGACAAGATTTTCTAAAAAGATTTAAATAAATCGCAGAAAAACTTGATGTTTGAGTTGCGTAGGTATTTACACGATGCTTGCGAATAAACAAATAATAAACCTCGGGCAGGGGTGCGCATGGGCAGGGTTGTGCACGCGCGGGGTGCGCACCCTGCGCGTGCACCCTGCCCATGCCTGCCCATGCACCTGCCGGGTTTTATTGTTTGTTTGTTCGCAAGCATCGTGCAACTCAACATCAATTTCTGCGATATCTTTGAAAATCTTGTCTGCAACATCTAACGATGATATTTTCTGATTTATTGTTTTGATAATTTGGCGTTGAACCAATCTAAAATCGCGTTTAAAATCAGATGACTCGTGCAGGCTTCGTGTAAGTGCATATTCGCGCAATATGGTGAATGTGCTGAATGTCAGCATCGTGCTGTTCTTGACCATCTTGTTAAAACAGTAACAACCCGTTGAATAACGTTAATTCATTGTTCGTGTGTTGCGGGGTGAATACATGAATCGACAATGCATGCAATGCGAGTCTGTGTTCGCTGTTGCGCGCACGGCTGTGTAACCACGCTGAATGGATCAACGGTCATCGTGACATGTTGCGAAACGGCTGCCGTGTCGGTTAATCGTGTTGTCGTGCTGCGTTTCTGGTATTCGATCGCTGTCGATATAATGTGCGCTGGTCGTTTTATGTGTTATCGTTGTATCGTTTCATTATCGTTGTTGGTCGTTCGTAATTTCGTTTGGTTATGGTAAATGTTTGTTGATGATGACGGCTCAGATGGTTAATTCGCAGAACCGCGTTTGCGTATCTGGCGAGATCCGTCGTTTATTTCGATGTGCTGTTTTGCGAATCGAACGCAGATTAAGCTGTTAAAACATGTGTTGTTGCGTTATGATTGCACGGCTGAGATGTTAATGTGCACGGTGATCTATGGCGGTATGAGGAATCCGTCACTGTTGTGACGGTGCATGCGCGTGTTTGATCGGTACACGAACGACAAAGTTGAGAATTTTGTAAAACGTGTTGCGCCATTCATGTGGTATGTTTTGTGTGCGCTCGATTCGCTCTTGAAACGGTTGAGATGTTGGAGTGCGTTAATTTCTGCCTGGCGTTATCTGCTGCTATTCTGCGACGGTGCATCTGACGAGGCGTGTACAAATTTTGATGTTTGATATGCGCATTGATGCATGTGATCCGTAGTGCCGTTTGATTTTCTGACGAACAAGTGGATGGTGTGTATTCGTATTTTTACATCGTTGATTATGTTATTCTGGCGCCGTTATTTTGTAAGAAATGAGTTATCTTTATTTTGTATGAACAGTATTACTATGTTTAAGTATCGGTTGTAACCATCACGTGTGATGTGTTGACCGAATGTTGTTCTGAATACTGAGCAATGTTTGTTTGGTAAAATGATTTTGCGTAACTGTTATGTTATGTGCGTATATTGACGGTGAGTGTGCTGCATGTGCGACTAACGCAGATGCGTGTAACTGGCATCTCAAGTCTGGCGACTGGGCTGGACTAATACTTGTGCTATCTGTGCGCGTTTCGGTCATGACGATGATGTGTCCGATGTGCGTGACCGATACGTGCGTGCTGACGTGCAATTCGGTGTCGGTTAAATTGCATAGTGCCTGCGTAGTAGCTGTTCTGGTGTTGTCTGTTTAATGACTGCTGATGACTCGGTTCGCTGAGCTATATGTTGTGCGTCATTCTGTTTGAATCTGCGGTGCAACTGACCTGCTGAGTCACACTGCATCGTTTGTCGCTGTCATCGACTGTAGTGTTTCGGTTCGACAGATGTACCAGTGATAAAATCCATTGGTTCGAACAATTGTTGTTGTTGCGTTAACGTGCGGCAATGTCTATCGCTGTTGCATAATCAATCTGGATCTGGTGTGTAACGAAGTTCGCGGTTATCTCCATCAATGAATGTGCCCATGAAAGGGTGAAATTGCCCCATGGGGATGGGATGCCCATGGTGGTGCCATGAGTCAGGGATGATGTCCCATGGGGTGATTGTTCTCTGATCTTGTTGTGGTGACGATTCTGAGTTACTGAATGACGATCAATCGGTTTAGTTTCTGAACCTTCCTCACTCGCTCATCTGGTGGTACGCTGCCTGTCGATGCGGTTGTTTTCATCGACAAATCTTCTTAAAACTGTTCGTCGTGTCTGCTAATCATGCTGTGTTCCGGTTCTGGTGTGCAATAATTCATGCTGAAAGCAAATGGTAAAATGAGTTGAAATAAAATCGGAAGCGTGCATCGTTACGAAAGTTTAATGAGACGGCATGTCTTGGTGATGTGCGGTTGCTGCTGCTGCGTGCGTGATGCGATGATGTGAATGGTGTTCGTGAATGCCGAATGGTTCGTCGCTGCTGCGTTGATGCAAATCGTGACAGAACTCGTTAACGATAGTCTGTGCGCCTTCAAAGTGCGGAAAGGGGCGGAACTAAAACTGCTGAAGTTGAAGATTCCATCTCGCTGGGACGTGTGGACTGGATTAATCAACAACGGCATGGGATGAATTTCATGAACTGTAAAGTCTTTCAGAAGAATCAGAATGCTTAAAATGGATGAGCTAAGAACAGTTCTGTGAGGGTTGAGTGCAACTGTGCTGCTGCGGTAAATGTTCACCCATCTGCCGCCGTCTTCGAGACACCGATCTGAAATGGTTTATGGACGTTCTGGAACCGTGGTTTGAGTTGGAGAATCAGAACGGCGGGTGTTGCAAATATGTTGAGGATTAACTCGGCAAATATAATCCTGCGGTCTCGTATTGAGCTGCCGCGGATCAGCGTGCTATATCAATGTGCGACCGAGCTGCTGCGGTCGTAACGGCGTTATCAGCTGATCAACGCAGTCGAATATCACTACTCTGAAAATTGAACAAGGATCCGGTTTCCGATGACGCTAATCGATCAGAACTAGTCGCAAATGATATATCGAACGTCTGCGCCATGAAGAAAGTTCACCGTTCTATGCGGAGAAAATGAACGTACTGTGTCCATGTGATTATGATGGGGATGGAATGCTGCTGTCGATGGATCTGGCATTCAACACCGTTATGTGGATAAAGGCGTCGACGTGTCATCGCAATGATCATGCCGAACGCTGATCGCTGCTGCGTGCTGAAGAAAGTGCATGACTGAAAATTGTGTGCCTCGACTGCGCAGATCGCTTCGTTCAGAATTTCAAAAACAGTTAGTGCCATTTGTGTATGCAGATCTGGATGTTTGAGTCTGCCGAATGTGCCAGGCGCATGTGTGTGGAGATGTGATGATGACTCGTTCATTTATCGTCATATCGGATGTGAAGTGGTTTCTGTGGCTAGTCGGTTGACGAGACGTTGACTTCATGTTCCGTTGACACGGGTCTGCGTTGACTGACGTTGTATTTTGAACCGTTCGTCGAAGTCGTCGATCATCGTTGGTGCCGACAATCAGGGACCAGGCACGGTTATCGAGTATCAGATTCGTCGAGTTCCTGAACGGTGTATGCATTCGCTGTAATTAGTGGCTGGTTGGATGACCGTGTTACCGGAAGGAACAATATCGGCAAAATATTTCTGAGAACCGATCGCTTGGTCGTCGATGGCTTCCGCTGCTGACTCATGACTTCTATCTAAACTGAATATCCGTTAAAAATGAATTTTCGATGAAAATGGTTGATTTATAAAGGTGTATATTTCGATTCGTTTGAGGGTTACTACTGATCAGGCAAGACAATAAAACGAAGGTGGAGGACGAAAAGCGCATGTGGCAATATTCAAAACCTGAGCGATTGACTGACCGAGCTGGAGTTGCAATTTCGTACGGTGTCGTTGGACTGAACCCGCCCGCTTCCGGGGTTCACTGATGCGAGTTAGCAGCTAGAAACGGTTGACGACTATCGATCGTGTTATGAAAGGGGCGAGGTCAGCGTGTTCGGGCGACGAACTGCTCGGATTTACCAACGTATGATCTCCGGCGATGTGTCATGACTTAATATGTGGATGGGCGATGACGCTGTTGAGTGAAGTATCGGTGATGGTTCTGAAGATACGATACTGCGAGTGGTTGGTATCGGAATCGTCGACATTGCAATCCGTCTTGTCTGATCACGATGTGCTAGCGCTGTAAATCAATCGTGTGTAATGCGATAATGTGATCACTGATCTGACGGCTTTGAAATGGACGACCTGCTGTCAGGTGTCGAACTTGCTAAACATCCTTGTTGACAAATGCTGAACTTATGGAGCGAGTAAATGGTGAACGTTCATGCGATATGGTAGTGCTGTTTGGATGGGCTGGCGCGTGAACAGCTGAGATAGGCTGAGTGTGAGCCGGACAGAATCACCGTGATGATGTAAAATGTCAATCTTCGATGGCTGTCTAGACGTTAATCGGTGTTCATAATGTCGTCGAATACACTGATGACTGTATAGACTGCGTGCTGATATGCTGTTAAAATGGTGAAATTGGATCGCTGACACACTGACGGTGTTTGTGATCCGATGCAAATGTTCCTCTGTAAAATGGTAGAGATTGGATCAATGACGTCTGGTATGACAAGACTGTACGTCAGATGCTTACGAGTGACGAAGATGAATCTTACGGAATGATCGGACGATGAAATGACGTGCATGCACGATATATGGAAGCAGAATCTTCAATCGTCAGAAGATCTGTCGATTGGTCTCGATAGATGTACTGAAGAATCACTCAATAAGAATACTTGATACATCTGCTGTAATATAAATGGGTATAATTTTTTCATAATGATAGAGTGGGTCCAGGGGGTGGGGTTGGTGTGTACGTAAGGAAGGAACTTAAATGTCAGGTTATTTTGTTTGATTTGCAATTGACTCGTATACTTGAACATATTTTGGATAATGTTTAAATTAAATCGCAAAACTTTTACTGTAGGCACAGTATACAGATCCCCAAACTCTAATCTGCTTAGTTGTGTTGATGAACTAGATAATATATTATCTTATTTAGCACCAATGATGGATAATATAATATGTTTAGGTGATGTCAATGTGAATCTTTTCAATTTAAGTAATATTATCACACGCTGCATTGATTCTTATGTATTCATCCTAGTAATAAACGAACCTACGCGCATAGCAAATAACAGCAGTACTCTTTATTGATTCCATATATTTATCAAGTGATGAATTTTTTTGTTCGTGCAGGTGTACTATTGATGCTGATATTGTTTCGGATCACAGATTAGTTTTTTGCGAAATAAATGTTTATTTTGATACCACAAAACCAATAAATGTAACTATTAGAAGTTTTTCTCGATTTAATCATGAAAGATTCTTTGAGGATTTGATTAGACTATCTTGGACTGATGTTCTATGGGAATCGAGTATTGATAAGAAAATAAAAATATTCAACTCCTATATTATAAAATTGCTTACAGAGAATGTGAAACAGGCTATGTTCAAAAATACCTATATACACATTATACTTACAATTGAACCTATTTTTATTTTCTTAGTTATTCATTAAAAATAAAGCATTTGTAATAATTTTGTTTTAATAAAGCACACTTTACAGGTAACAACTCAAAGTTTTTTTGTATTGGAAATACCTTTTTCGATATTAGCATTTGATGAAAAATATTAAACCGAAGACCCCAAATATTCTATTAGTTTAAAATATTTATTGAAATAAACGTTTAGTCGTTTTTGACAGAGTCAATTTAATGTAACAAAATAGCTACTTTTTGACAGAATAAACCAAAAAGGAATTCTTTTATGGTTTATTTCTAATGCCTACAGTTACGTCTAGTTTCGTAAATTGTTTAATCCTAACTAAACTTTTACACTTTTATTTTTAATTTAGCCTAAAATATATTTCATAATTAGTGGGAGTTTTGAAGTTTATTGTTTATTATAATCATTTTTTGCCGGCAGCACAATTTGAGAAAATGTTATCACATCTATTTGACGATACATGTGAACTTTGTATGACCAAAAAATGACGGAAGTTTGCTACGTGGGGGTAAAGAATGGGAACACTAATAAGTTGCCTATATATTTAAAGCTGATTTGACACTTTTCAAATTGAAAATATAATTACCATTGCAGACCCCTGGTGACGATACACAAGACAATGAACGTCCCCAAAGTGAAGTGTAAAAGATGTAGGAAAAATTATCGTTTTTTGAGAACGTCCTCCCCCAGATCGTTCAAATTTGTAAATCATTTTGCTGAGTACCAAACTCGCAACCTAATTTGTAACAAAATGTATCCTATTTCCCTGCGATGGTTCCACTAAGATATTTTAATAAACATTACTCTTGCTAACATGATGCAATTTTTTGCTTATATTGAATATTGTAGAATATCTAGTTACGTTTTGGGATACGGCACACTACCCTTTTTTTAAAAACTATTATAACATAGTATAAGCTTCACAAAGTAACACTGCTGTAATAATTTACTTATCGCTTGTAAACATAAACATGAAAGTTTACTAACAACCATGGATGTTGAGGTTATGTCATTTTTGGCTTCATAAGTATTCGCAATTAATCCAATCATTATTATATTACATTTATCAAAAGGTAATTCACCATATATTATTAGTTTACTTCATTTCAATGCGACAAAAACAAATCCAAAATAATTCAATTTGAAATATTCTAGTTCTAAACCTTATTCTAGACATCATTAACAGTGCCATCTTCGGCGAAAGTCGTGAACATCTTCTATTAAAATGGCGTACAATTAATGTAATAATTCAATAAAATCCATTCAGTACACTACGGCTATCATTTAGTACGATTAGATTGAAAAGAAAACACCACCGACAGGTGCAAAGTGCCGTTACTAGACAATACAACAATGTTAATATTTACAGTGTAACAAATTGCAGAATGCAACAACCGCAGGAAATATCAGATATCATAATATTCACCTGCTTGAGTATGAAACAACGAAAGAACACGTGCGTTTTAATCGTGATCGAACGTAAACTCGATGTAGATGATCGTGGAATGATGCACTTCTCTGAGGATTCATTCGTTACCTAGCGGGTGAAGAGTTAGGACAAAACAACATGTTACTTGACGAAAAGGAAGTGATTGTAGCACATAGGTCGGGTGAAATATACTTGTGACGATAATCAGTTTAAAGGGGGTCTTGGAAAAAATTAATTACGTGGTAGTTCTCGTGATGTAGACGTGTCAGTAAACGCGAAATTAGAAATTAATTGAAACCCGCCTCGAAGAACATCCAAGGAAAAGGAGAATTCCAACAGCCAACTGTGATTGGCATTTGATACCCCGCTAATATAGCTGAGGTACATACTTCTGGGATACAACTATTGTAATAAAACTATAAGTTAAATTATAACATATGGCACGCTACAACTGAAAGTTAAGTTATGGATAACGCTTGTTTATACTAAGTTAATTTTCTTCACATTGTATGTTATCGTTACATTTTTAGTTGGTTCTGATAATATAGACATTATGGAAATAACCAAAGATCGCTAGAATTTTTTTAAAGATTTATAAGTATTTAAATGAAAGAAAAAATTGAAATTGAAGTGAAATTATCAGCACTAGGGATGGTCTCGGGCCGGGCCGGGCCGGGGGTTTAATAAGCCCGGCCCGGCCCGACGCAGAAAGGTAACCGGCCCGGCCCGAGGCCCGGCCCGAAATGAAAATTGACGGCACGGCACGGCGGGCCGTGCCGGGCCGGCCCGAAATTTCGGGCCGGCCCGACTTTTATTCGGTGAATGAGAAGATATTTTTTTCTGTTGTGTTCAACAAGTAACTATCACTCTTTTGTTTAATTTAAGAGTATAATGATTTTGAATTACAATCAAGATACTTGTGGAACATATCGTAGTATATAATTTGATTTTTGATTCTGTTACGTACCTAGACGTAGCCGGAAGAAAAGTAAGTACCAGGCTAATTATTAAACGCGGAGAGTGGGGGGATTCGCCTACATACCAAAAAGAAACAAATAACACACCGCCCTCGATGATCTATTAACAAATAAAAATAAATAACGAATTCTGTACAAACGAGCAAGAGCAATAAATTAAGCGTTACTATTTGAAAGCAAACAGTTAGGTATATGAACAATTTAGTATATTAGATACGAAGTGCGCATCTCGTATTTACACAAAATAAAATTAATCAGTAGTAAATAAACCTGTGAGAGCTTTTGTCAAGCATTTTTAAAGTTTCACCTAATACTTTTTGTAAAATAACTAATTAGTAGGAATGAATTAACGTGTGGGAGCATTTGTCAGATATCTTTTAAATCGTACATAGTACCGTTTGTAAAATAAACTAATCAGTACAAAGGAATAAGCGCGTGTCTGTCCAATACTTTTAACACAGGTACATCACACATGTAGAGCGATAATATCGATTAGCAGCAACGAACAATAGTTTTACAATGTGACGTTTCTTGTCACATAACTACACCAAATGTTGATACGGAATATCCCATTGACACAACACACAAAAGGAAACGAGTAGCATACCTGTAGGTGTCCGGATACTTAGCTTGAAAACCGTCGGGAGTGAGTCAACACAGAAACGCCGCGCTATTCAGGATCCATTCACCCTGGCATCATAACTACAGCAACGACCTACGGACAAAAGCAGTTGGTCTACAGAAAGGAAGAACCCATTTAGCCTCCAGCTAAAAAAGCAATCCACGCAAGACACCTCCTAGTTGTCGAACAGAAAATAAACAGACGTGCACTGCTTTAGAAATAAGGTGACGAATAATGTAGAAAATATGTCGACGCACAAGCTGTAGAAGCAAATTTAACAATGGTTTAAATAACACGAATTCCAACTGCAAATCCTCGCTTATCGAAGCGCGATTAAAACTGGAAAACCCGGGTTTTATCAGATAGTGTGCGATTTTATTTCAACAAGTTTTTACATTGAAACAATAGAGAAAATCATTATAGGCGGTCGTAATGTATACAAAGATAACGGGTACCTGAAACAGGATATAACTATTTAGTTGTTGCATCAACTTGTCGTTTCAAAGCAACTAGATTTAAGTTGAGGAATTTATTCGAGAACGTGTTTATTATTAATTCTGTTGAAGGATTTAACAGTAGAAACAGCATTTATTCGAGCAGGTATTGAATTAATAAGGGAGAAAAATAGGGTAATTAATTTATGCTGAAAATAAACGTAACAATTCTTTAAAAAAAAAACTAAAAATAGGTAACAAAGGTACAAAATGTTTAGCAATTTTCAATGTTTCTGAAATTGTACGCTTAACGCACCTTATAACCTTTATAATAAATTTGCGTCCGCTTTATTTTGTCGTTCCTACTTCAAAGAATTTTACTAAAATTACCTACTTGAAATTAGAGAGTTGTTGCAAACTCATTCCAAGCAGACTTTATTAAAAGAATCTTCAAATAAAGTATCCTTTTTTAAAAGTGTGCATCCAATCTAAAGGAGTGTTAGTGCAAGTGTTTTTTCCCTTACTCTTTATTCTGACAAATATGTTTAGTATTTTATATCTATAGGTTATGTTTTAAAACGGAATAAAGAATTAATCTCTTTTGTGATAAGGTGACCTACATGTTTAACTATATTGAAAAAAATCAAAGAAATTGTATTCACACAAAGATGAACCTTTTTTTATTATTTGAGTCTTTTATTTCCCACTGATTCGATAACATTTGTGTGTGTTGTCAAAGTGTTTTCACGGAATACTTTTTGAGTTTACTTCAAGACACTGTTTTTACTTCTTTCCAAGCATATAGCATATCTGTTTTCAATAGGATTTTTACAGTTTACTTCTAGGAAAAGCATTACAAAACAGCATCCTCGTATTTAGAACGTTGACGTTTTATATCTTTTCCGACGACCACTTGTGAAAACAACAGATTACACACTACTTATTTATGTAGAAAGTAAAGTATATCACTCTAGAGTGCGAAAGTACATATCACTCTAGTGTTGAAATACTTTTCAACTCTAGAGTGATATGACTGATGTTAGTATGCTAGTTATCTAGGCAACCCAAACGACTGCCGGTTTGTACCTTTTGCATTCATTCGTTTCGTTTTGGCTAATAACAGTTTAAAATACCCATAGTTAAATCGATACTGACAGTTTCCGTTTTACTTAAAGATGTAATTACTCATATTAGTTGGTAATTGAAATGATTTCTTCAATAAAAATTGAGAATGCATACGCTAAAAGCAACAGATTCGCGGATTTTATAAAACAAAGTAGGTGTTCAATTTTCAACATCAAAACGTCAAATAAATTTTATAGGTGTCTGTCTGTCTTGCATTATTGCATACACATTTATTGCAAATAAGCATAAAAATAACTATTTCGTAATTGTTTTTAGTGGTGGTCGTCGGAAAAATAGTGTACAGTACTCGCGTGGAAAGTGACATTTCACACTCGTGGAATAGTCGCACTCGGCTGACGCCTCGTGCGCAATACTCTTCCACTCGTGTGAAATGGGTCACTTTCCACGCTAGTAATGTAATGTACTATTTTCATGTTATAAACTTGGACATTATATTTCTAAATTTAATTACGGAAACAACACTACAAAAAACCATTTATTTCGCTATATTTATACACAAAGCAGACAATTAATTGTAAGTTTGTACGTTAGGCATTTGGCATATGTCAAAATTAAGGCGCCTTAAATAAAAGCATTCCCTGTCTGTGTTTAAATTAAATAAAGGTATCCTGTATTTTAATAAAGTATAAACATTATAGGTATAATTGCGCATGTGTAAATGTCAAATAAGGGAAAACTTTATTAAAAAAATTGGTAAAATGAACTTTGCAATAACTCTCTAGTGTTTTAGGCGGTAGACATAAATTATACACGCGATTGATAATATCGACGTTCGCCGCATGATTGAGATTTGGAGTATATACATATACATAATATAAATCGTGCAAACTTTTGAATTATGAATAAATCACCTAGTTTGATGTTCCTGAGCATCTTTAACTTGCCTAAAGTACAACATGAGGAACATTAAATAGGACTAGAAAAAATATTCTGTATAAGAAGTGAGTTATAATATCACGTTTCCTTTACACTAAACAAGACGAAAAACTGATTATTAATGGGTTCATGAAGACACTACGTGAAAATATAATTAAGAACCTTTACTTACTCAATGTGAGATAGAAGTGAAGGGACGATGGAGTACTTACTCGTGCGTTTTTCGGCCCGAAAAGTTCGGGCCGGCCCGAGTCGTTTGGCCCGGCCCGGCCCGAAAAAAGATAGGCCCGGCCCGGGCCCGACCCGAACAAAGTAGTCAACGGCCCGGCCCGGATTCGAGCCCGAAATCGGGCCGGGCTCGGGCCGGGCCGGCCCGAAAGCCCGAGCCCGAGTCCATCCCTAATCAGCACCGTCTAACGTAACTTATAGTTTAGGAAATTTTGAAGAAATAATGTATTTAAAATACATCTTATATTAGGAAACACACGCTGGTGCAGTTAGAACAGGTTAGTTGTGTAGGTTTGCATGTTTTAAATGTATGAACATACCTATAGTGATTGTTATAACGTATTGCATAATCATAGAAATTACGTAAAGCAGTAAGAAGAGATTTACCATCTTTAGTTTGTTGGTAGAGCACATGTAAGATATTTTTGTTAAAGAAACTTCATTCCACTAGGAGGCCGAAATAACTAGGTATCCACTAAAAACGCTTGCCTTCAAGAGGATTACAACTTAGACAAGACGAGTTGGCGCCCACATATCTTTTGACATAAGGTCGAAGAACCGTGGACAAAGTCTTTCAGGTAGGTGCCTCGACTAGGGTAAATTATTTAAGGGATTTGCAAAGTCTATACCTTTTCGAATTTTATTTCTTTTTGTTAGAACCCATCCCGCATCACAAACAAAAGTTGTTATGCTCGTCCGCCCCTTCAGTGAAAATTAAGATAAATAACGTAACGTCGATTTTACCCATAAAACAATTTGCACACATACTATTTTTATATTAACACAAGGTTCTTTAACAGGTTAAAATTTTTATTAAATTCTGTAAACTATGAAGAGACTAATTTACACCTGGTGTACACGCGCGGGGGGTCTTATAAATTTATAAATCGACTTACCTCCGCGGTGTTTTGTTTTTCTATGCTGCAGTTCCTATTCTTTCAACCAAGTGGACTGTATGCGAATTGAGTTTATATGTTACGTAACACTTGCACTATGTTTTTTAGGGTTTAACAACGAAAGTCTGGGGCACTTGACTAACTTACGGTACACTGAACGAAGAAACCGACGACCGTTCTGCTTCAATATCCATAAGCAAGTGTTTGTTCACTACTCTGTCCACTTATTCACACATGCCCAACGAATTTTTATGGCAGGATATAAGGGAACAAGGGATGACAGTTTTACTATTAGATTTACGACTACAAAATTTACGACTTAAAATTAAACACGCAAACGTGCGACACAGAGACCGAACATCCCGCCCACCAAAATAAGTATGAACTAACTTATTTTATATTTAAAACTAATTAGAGCTATGAACTAAGAAACCTAACCGACAAACTTATATAAGTGAATATATGTGTACATACCATTAAATATCAAGTAACTGGCAGTAAACATAGTTTCACTAGAGGGCGTTTAACTAACCCTTGGGATGTCTTGACTGTAGCTACCCGAACGATACCGTCTCTACCAGGGTGAACATCTACGACCCTTCCTAAACGCCACTGTAGAGGGGGGTTATTTTCTTCCTTTAAGAGGACAAGCGAATCAATAGGTAGGGTAGCGGAATTCTTCAACCACTTACCTTTCTGCTGCAACGTGTGCAGGTATTCAGCACTCCATTTCTTCCAAAACCCTTGTTGCATTTGCTGCAACAATTGCCAGCGATTCAAACGAGAGGGGTTTATGGACAACAAATCTGGATCTGGTAACACCGAAACTGGTTCAACATTAAGAAAATGCCCCGGGGTCAAATACGAGAAATCATGC
Organism: Platerodrilus igneus; assembly: GCA_036346225.1. Lineage (NCBI taxonomy): Eukaryota > Metazoa > Arthropoda > Insecta > Coleoptera > Lycidae > Platerodrilus > Platerodrilus igneus. Next base: position 6,001,813 of record JARFIW010000780.1, on the reverse strand, counting down.
GGTTTGCAACTCAGTGCGCATAGTGGACGTGAGTTGAGAATCGCTTCGATTTGAATCAATACCGTCGAGAATTCTTCAAACGACAAAATTTGTTCACCGATAATTCTCTTTAAATGGGATTTTACCGATTTAATCCCGGCCTCCCACAACCCACCAAAATGAGGAGCAGCAGGAGGATTAAACACAAATTCGATTCCCTCAACGCCTGCCGAATGGCGCATCAATTGAGAGATTTCACGAGAGGCCCCGACGAAATTAGTACCATTATCACAATGGATTTGAATACATTTGCCTCTTCGAGCAATAAATCGACGTAAAGCACCCAAGAAAGCGTCTGTCGACAAGTTAGACACTAGTTCCAAATGGATGGCTTTAGTGCTGAAACAAATAAATAAGCAAATGTACGCTTTCAATGATTTTGCGCCACGACATCGATTCATCGTGACAGAGAAAGGTCCACCAAAGTCGACTCCCGTATGTAAAACGCCTTACCTGGAGTTAACCTAGAAGCTGGTAAATCCCCCATAGGGGGGCATAAAGCCACAGGGTTTACACGAAAACAGCGAATGCAGGATTTCAGACATTGCCGAATAGCCCTCTTGGCGCACAAGATCCAATAATTTTGAGTTAGTAAAAATTGAGTTGTTCGATTTCCAGGATGTAAATGTCTTTCATGACAATCTAATATAATAAGTTCAGTCAACCGATGCGACCGAGGAAGCAAAATTGGAAATTTTGCATCATGCGACAACTCTGAGTTACGTAGGCGACCGCCCACCCTCAACAAATCATGATTATCTAGAAACGGACTAAGGCTACGAAGTTGTTTACTAACAAGTTTTCCAGTTTTAGTATTTGCAATGTCTTGAGCAAAAACATTTGTTTGAACTCTTTTAATCAATAACTGTATAGCCTCTTGCTGTTGAGCTAGAGACAAACTATCAGCATATTTTGAACGCAAATCTGGACATTGAATATTACGAATGAAATGACGAATACATGTAATAATCCTACAAATTTTCTGCAGTTTTGAAAATTTATCCAACAACAAATCTAAGAAATTCTCAGACATAACGACTGTTAACGACAGAGTACGATATTCGACGTCCATCTGAGATGAGTCGATAAGTTTTGGCAGCGATGTTACTGGCCATTCTTCATTACGACGCACTAACCAAGAAGGTCCTGTCCACCATAATGGATGATGAACCAACTCTGAAGCCAAAAGTCCACGTGAGGCACAATCCGCAGGGTTATCCTGGGACTTAACATGAAACCACGAAGATGGAGGAATACGTTCTTGAATATGCGAAATACGATTGCTAACGAATGCGAGGAAGACCGAATCCAAGACAAAACAACAGTAGAATCTGACCACGCGAAAATATTACTAAATAATAAAATATCTGTATAAGTATTTTTGACAAAATCTACTAAATCTGCCAAGAGTACGGCAGCACACAATTCGAGACGGGGCAATGAAACGCGATTAGTAGGAGCAACCTTCGATTTTGCGCATACTAATGAAATGGTAATATTACCTTCTAGATCGAACGAACGGAAATAGATGACAGCTGCATACCCGGCTTCAGAAGCATCACAGAATCCATGCAACTCCACCCTTTTAAAATTATGACATACGATGCGACGCGAAATCTCAATATTCGAAACCGCTGGCAATTCACCCAAAAATGTTTCCATTTTGTATGACTTCAATGGAGGCTCTTGGTCCCACCGAGACCTAATAGCCAAAGATCTTGAACTAAACGTTTAGCGAACAGTACTACAGGTGCTATCAAACCGAGAGGATCAAAAATTTTGCGATAGCCGACAAAATATTACGCTTAGTGCAAGTGCGCTCTTCAACGTCTAAGTTGTATAAAATGCATCTGTAAGAGCACGCCACGAAAGGCCCAAAATTTTATTGAACCACTATCTTTATCTTGAAATGTAATTGCGTCCGAACTGGACAGGGACTCCCTCAAGTTGGACATCACTTCCGGGCAATTACTACTCCATTTTCTTAATTGAAAACCACCACTAGAGCAAATACTATTCAATTCACCAATTAATTGATTAGCAGCTTCAATCGAATTACATCCAGTGACTAAGTCATCAACATAGGTATCGCTCGCCAATACGGATGACGCGAAAGGAAAATTAATTGATTCTAACCTTGCCAATTCTTGAACAGTACGCAAGGCCAAAAAAGGCGACGACGAAACTCCATAAGTTACAGTATTTAATTTAAAGTCCATAATAGGATCTGACGGAGAAAATCTCCAGACGATACGTTGATAATCACGATGAGTATCTTTAACCAAAATCTGCCGATACATTTGTTTAATGTCAGCTGTAATTACGATAGGGTGTACACGAAAGTGCAATAACAAAACTGCAATGTCCTTTTGCAAAGCAGGGCCAATAGCCAAGCTATCATTTAACGACTTTCCAGATTGATCCTGACACGAAGCATCGAAAACCACACGCAATTTGGTGGTAGTGCTATCCCGCTTATGTACAGCATGATGGGGAATGTAATACATTTTTCATAACCTGACGAATTTTCAGGCGATTTCACTTGAACCATGTGACCGCTTGTCAAATAATCCTCCATAAATTTTTATAATCTGAATACAATTCAGGATTTTTAGCAAACGACGTTCTAACGACAAAAATCTTTTAATACAAATTGATCTCATACCCACAAATGAGGGTTCCGAAATTTTAAAGGGCAAGGACACTACAAAACGACCGTCCTTGTTACGTCTATAACCTTCCACAAATTGATTTTCACACCTTTCTTCTTCAGGAGAAATGTGTTTTTGAAGGAATATTTTCTAATTCCCAAAATCGACGAATGTCACTGTCTAAGGGTTCAACGAAAGTACACAACGACGTAATAGAACTATTCGGGAAACGACCTTTCCCGTTAAAACCCAACCAAAGGTTGTGTTAATAACAACTGGCTCGTTAGCGACACCCCAACGAGACTCGTTCAACAAAACCTGAGCAAAGATTTCCGCTCCGAGTAGCATGTCAATTTTACCAGGAACATTAAAATTAGGATCAGCTAAGTCCAAACCTCGAGTATGCGACCATTCCTTGACCCCTATCGACGACGAAGGTAATTGATTACAAATGTTCGGTAAAATATAACAATCAATTCCATATGCTGGAGACCGTGCTCCCGAGGACTGACTACACACGATAGTGCACCAGACACCAACGACGAATTCAAGCCAAGTCCTTGAACAGTGACATTGGCTCTCCGTTTCTTAAACCTAATTTCTGACGGCACCTTTCAGTCATAAAACTTTCCATGGATCCGTTGTCTAATATTACACGAACAGATTGCAATGTTCCTGTATAATCAAGCACCGACACTATTGCCGTAGCTAACAGCGTGGTTGTGTGTTCTAATGACGTCGAAATCAACGAGCTAGTGGCAGGTTGTTCATGCACAACCGACGACGACAGATTGTCTTCACTAGGTCTACTAGTAGAAGTAAGTCTAGGCGCCGCTCTCCGAGGAGACGCTGACCTTTGACGATGGGTTTGTCGGCGTGGCGACACCGATTTTCTTGTTTATCGAAGTGAAGCAACGAATTGTGCGACTGATGACATTTTCTACACGACCAATCTAACGTACAATTTTTCATCGAATGTGAAGGATTTAAACATTTAATGCAAAGATTTTAAGCTTTACCACCTCAAATCTTTCTTGAGGGTTTTATCGAGAAACTTCTTACATCTATAAATAGGATGCACAGCTTGACAGAAACTACAATTTTAACATCATTGGTGGTACCAACTAAAGAAGTTTTAGTCGAAGTGCTAACGAACCTTCCTTTTCTCTTTCTTTAACGGAATCTCGAGATTTTAAGCATGTTCCTGAAGCAATGTCATTTATTTCCAACACTTTACATTGTTTTCAATGTACGACCTTAAATCTTTGAACGAGGGAATTTCGTCATTATTTCCTAATTCGAAACGCTTTAAAATGTTTGTATCTAATTTTTCGATAACAGATTAAACAACATGAAATCTAATAAATCTATTTCCATCTGCCTTAACGCGAATATATTTTCATCAAAACAACTAATTAATTGCCGGAGTTCCGCATGCGAGTCTGAGGAACTGACCTTAGGGCATTTTCGAGAGCATTAAAATATGTTGAAAGTAATAACCTCTTGGACTGAAAACGATTAGTAATGATTTTATAGGCTTCCACGTATGCATAATCATTTAATGGCAAGTGTTTTATCAACGCACGCGACGACTCATCTAATGTATCAACGAGATGGCAAAATTTTTCAACGGGTGACAAACTGACATTATCATGAATCAACCGCTTATAGATTGCATTGTAACTCTCGAAATCTGAAATTCGTCCGGAGAAGCGGGAACGGAAAGATGTTTCAAGCGAATTCCACAGCTTGACGAAAAGAATTATTCATATTTTCCAACTTTGGCTTATTTTCTACCCGATCTAATTCGCATTGTTCAGCGATAATACGAATATCTAATAGATAATCATCGATTTTCACCCTAAGAGCCGAAAATTCATCCAATTGTTCACTTTCTTCATCAAAGAAAATATCCTTGCAAAAGGATTTGAAAAGCGTTTCAATCTGTTCGACAGTTTTAATCGACGCTCTAATTAAAGCAATCGATACGTCTTCCGATTGGTTGATCTTACTGTAAATGTGATCCAACCTTTTAACTACAAATTTAGCTTCAAGAATAGCTTTATCAATTGATATAACCATATTTGATTAATGATTAATGAACGACAATAAAATTAATATAAAAACAATGCGTAACTCGAATACGCTAAATTACTAATTCATCTACGAAATTAAATTATTAATAGAAAAGTGCAACTAACTACAGTGCTTGCCCCACAAAGCTTTTAAGGTTTCAAATAAATACCAATAACCCCTTTGTTATACAAGTTGCATGAACCCGAATGGTTCCTCCAACTTGAACTGACAAATAAGGTAAAGCTTTACAATACAATAACCCCTCATAAATAGTTTACCTAAAGGATACCGACGACGATGACCCTAATTTTTGCCACAAAGGATAAGGAATGTATTGTAAAATCTACCGTTATAACCAGATGTATTTAGCATTAAATGTGTAAGCAAGATGTTCTTTTCTGTGTAACACGTTTAACCATAATAAAACTACAACAATTTTATAAATTTAAATTTAAATATAAGGAGTTTAAAGGATAGGAACTAATTATTTAATTAAAGATCCAGCGATGAAGGCCAATTTTGTACACGCGCGGGGGTCTTATAAATTTATAAATCGACTTATCTCCGCGGTGTTTTGTTTTCTATGCTGCAGTTCCTATTCTTTCAACCAAGTGGACTGTATGTGAATTGAGTTTATATGTTACGTAACACTTGCACTATGTTTTTTAGGGTTTAACAACGAAAGTCTGGGGCACTTGACTAACTTACGGTACACTGAACGAAGAAACCGACGACCGTTCTGCTTCAATATCCATAAGCAAGTGTTTGTTCACTACTCTGTCCACTTATTCACACATGCCCAACGAATTTTTATGGCAGGATATAAGGGAACAAGGGATGACAGTTTTACTATTAGATTTACGACTACAAAATTTACGACTTAAAATTAAACACGCAAACGTGCGACACAGAGACCGAACACCTGGATCAGTCGAAATTTGTATACAAGATTTTATTTACTGTTGTACCATGAGACCCGGCAACGCACAGCTAGATCTATTTTCCTGATTTCTTGTTTTGGTGTCGTCTACAATTTCTAGCGTAGCTACTCCTCAGAAGACCTTGAAATTAATTGAAATCCTGTGGCATCTAACTTAATCATCGATTAACGCAGACATTTCACGATGACAGCACTCTAGCCTTTATCAAGCACTTACGTTTCAGCCATGTTATCATCACAATTGCTTTGCTTTTATTGTCGAGCTCTCTGTGGTAATTGTTCCAAGGAATTTTAAGCAAGGTACCTCGCCGTCAAGTTGCTAACATTCCTTCGCTACCATTACATATCAGTGAAATAGGGTAATCGTTTAGAAAGCAATAGAAAAAGGAGAAAGCGTGTATATAGTGTTTGTCGATCGGGAAAAAGCATTCAGCAATGTAACATGGGAAAGAATGTTTGAAACTCAAAAAATTCGAATCAGTTATAGGGATAGACATGGCTTATACAAAGAGCAAACAGTGGTAATTGAATTAGAGTAGGAAGGTAGAGAAGTAAATATAGGAAAGGGATGAAACAGAGATATGCCCTAACTACGTTAATTTTGAACGTCTATATCGAAGAGGCAATGAATACTGTCAAATGCAGGAAAACATTTGGAATTATTATGCAGGAACAAACCACTGATATGCTTATACTTGCTGATGATATAGCGGTGTTAGCATCTAGCAAGGAAGAGTTAGAAACAGATCTTAATTAAATGGAAACAGTACGAATAGAAAGATGCAGTATAAAAATCAACAAATATAAAACTAAAGTACTAGTATGTAAAGGAGAGGAAAATAAGTCAAAGATCATCATAAGAAATAGGAAACGAGAATTTACAAGAAGTTTAGGATTTCTACTATCTAAGAAGCCAAGCTCGCAAGATGGGAAAAGTGTAAAAAATATTAAAAAAATTATTAGCACTAAGTCGTACTGTATTTAATAAGAAAGAGCAGCTGCTATGTTTGAAGACAGCAAACATAGAAACAAGGAAAAAATTGTTGAAAGCATATGTGTAGGGCACAGCACTGTACGGATGTGAAACTCCTACAACTTTGAACAGATAAACAACTTTGAACAAATTTTAAATTTCGTTATATTCTTAAATTACTGCAAACGATTAAAGTTTTAAAAAATTATGTGAAGCCATCTTTATTCGGTAACATTCCGATAGTATTGGCAACACTATGTACATTTTGACATGCGCCAACTTCACACAGCAAATGTTGTAGGTTAACAGGTGGCGTAAAATTAATGGAGGAAACTATTCCCAAATTTTCGGTAAGTATTACGTATTGTATTCCTAAATAGGTCTCATTTAGTGACATGTACCTTTCTTATTATGCTTCTCGTAAATCACGAGTGTTCAAAGTTGTAAACGGTATTCAAAGTTGGAGTCCTAAAATTTTCTTTCATTTTTTTCGTTACTTGAGTGTTTTCTTTTCTTGCAGAAATGTCTTCCAGAAAAAGAGTTGTAACAAGTTATAAAAAATATTCCCAAGAGATGCTGGATATAGCTGTTCATAGAATTAGATTAGGTCAGCTTAGTTTCCGGAAAGTTGACAAATTGTACAAAATTCTTTTGGGAACTTTAAGCTACAAAGTTATGGGCAACACACATGTAAATGTTGTTGATCACTTTACTGTATTTTCAACAAGGAAGAAAGGACTCGTCACACATTTGTTGAAAGTGGACAAGTGGGAATTCCTATTTGACTTGACATCCGTTGCTAAAAATTATTTGCCTAGAATCGGGCGAAATATTCCGCACTTTAAGAACAAGTGTCCGAATTTCAAATGAACACGTGTCCTATTGAAAAGACATTAAGTACCGACGAATGAGTCAAAATATTGAGAAGAGTAGAACTGCGGTAATTTGTGAAGTTAATCAAGAATATTTTTAGAATTTGCGAGTAAATATTGAAGAAATTTCAACCCATAGTTTGTATTATATATGTAGAAGAGGACGCAATAGTACCAAGACAACTATCCCTATTATGTTCTATGATTTTGCATCAGGTCAAATGCTGCCCGCGTATGTTGTATACAAAGCAGAGCATATGTGGTCCCCACTTGCACTAAAGGTGTTCCTCCTGGGACAAGATATAATAAAATTAAATTTGGATGGTTTGATGATACTTCATTTGCAGATTGATTCGAAAGTACATTTATTCCCTTTGTCAAAAAGTTCCAGGACCTACAGCTATTATCCGTGATAATTTAAGCAACCACTTCACATAATCAGTTTTCCAGTTAGCTAAAGAACATAATGTGAAGTTTGTGTGCTTGCCAGCAAACTGAAAACACCAAATGCAACCATTACATGTTGCTTATTACACACCATTGAAAAGTGCATGGGGTAGTATTTTAGGCACTTACAAACTACAGAGTCGCAAAATTAGGGAAACAATATCAAATTTCTTAAACTGTTAAAATTTTTATATAAAAAATATATTTCAATGATGTTGGAATGTCATAAAACATTAAATCAGGGTGTAAAAGTGTGGAATATACCCATTTAATGCACAAAAAGTCTTAGAAAGATTACCAGATTATAAAAAAAATTATGAAAAATTTCCTGTGGAAGAAGTGATATCAGAATCGTTTGTGGACGTTCTACGAGAACTGAGAGAAACTAAAGACGAAAAAAAGGCAACCAAGAAAAGAAAACACATTCCACCTAGAAAAAGCATTACTGTGAATGATTTGCAAAATAATAATACAGAGTCTCAACAGCCTGAAAGGGAATCTTTTGATGAATATGAAACTGATTCTGAAGAAGAAATGAAAGACACTAACAAACCGTAGTTAAAAAAGTGGTACAGAAAAACTAATGGGTTTAAACTCGTCCCAGGGAAGTTCTACATTGTAGAGTTCAGGGCGAGAAAGCATGTAAAACGTTACATACGCAAGCTTCTAAATGTGCTCAAAAATAACTTTGAGATGGAGCTTTTAAGGGACTCAAAAAAATTAACAAATAAATTTCTGTGGTCAACTGTTACAGATGTTGGTTTAATTCTCGCTCAGGAAGTTGTAAAAAAATTGTCTGATCCAGTGACCGATCGAAGAAATACACTACTTTTCAATAAAAGTGAAATAAAGCATTTTTTTTTAAGCAATGGGCTGATTTTATGTAAAACATGTTCTTTTTAGGGTTCCGTACCTTTTTAGGTATAACGGAACCTTTATAAGATCACTCTTGTGTCCGTCCGTCCGTCTGTCACAGAGGTTTCTCTCGAAAACTGTAACGTAGGAATTTGAAATTTGGCACAATGCTAGGTCTTTACGACGCGCACATATAACGACAGTCAGAAAATAAAAAAATATTTTTAGATTAAAATGGCGGGGGTTAATTCGGTCAAAAGAAAAAAAGTTTTAATAAATATATCGTGTGAGATATTATTTGAAAGAGGATTCTATATGGCTACTAAAAATATTTTTTTTATAATTTTCGGTCCAGTAGTCTTCCTGATATAGCTCAAAATGTGCCAAAAATAACCGTCCCTTCCTGTTCTTCTACATTGTAGCAATTTTATTTTCCACCTAATATATATATCTGTATAATCAATCCTTTTATTAAATATTAAATAATATAATACATTATAATGTTATCCAATCCACTTAATTTAATAACATCTATTGTCCAATAAAGAACTAGTATTTAGTTCATGTTAAAAGTTAAATTCTACGGAGACAATATAAAAGCTTTTGTGTGGTATCCTTCTTAAAGCCCCCTCTACTCAATAACTGCGAGGTAATTTTGTTACTGGGCAGCAACAAGCTCGGCTGGTACTTCTAACACAGCTGGGGTTCAAGCAGGTCGAAAATTGTTCTTAGGAGCGATGTCCGTCATTGATTTTTGCTGTTGGAAGCATTCACGGTGGAAGATTGCTCGTGTAAGCTATCTTCATAAATTGTTTTGGATGGTCCATTTGTTTGTTGAAACCAGTCGTGAAGAACGATGAAGTTTTTGTTAAAAGACCATTGAAACGCAGATAATGGAAGCCAAGGGACGTGTTTTTCAGTATGCAGCGCAGCTGTTTGTTTGGAATGGAATTTTCCGTTGTTAATACATGCATCAGCTTTCAAGCAAGTATTTAGGTGCAAATTGGAGTTCTGGTATGTACAAAAAATTATGTTCGTATGTTGTTTGAACTGTCCACGTAGTAACGAGATAAATTTTACTTTAACCGACTTGTGTTAACTTTGAACAGGTCAAGGACAGACCTCAATTATATTTTTCGTAGTCATACGATATGAATCTGTAATTTGTTCCTACAAATTCTTTTATTAACTCAATGAAACATCAGAAGATGTCACTACTAATTAGATAAAGTAAATTCTTATAACTTTGAGTACTTAAAAATTAAATTTTTACATTTGATATTTTATGAACAATTATCTGTAATTATCTACTGTGAAATTAAGGTAAATTTACCATAATTAACTCTTTCTATAAATAAGCAATTTTATGCTTTGTCAATTTGTTACATAAACCTCATTACATAGTAATTGGTACAGATATATTCAGTACCATTGTAATTAACTCTTCCTAATTTAAATTAACTTATAAAGGAAGACATATTTTTTGTAAAAAATTACTTTATTGGATACCAAAAAGAATAGATTCTTATTTTCGGACTAAAGACTATCTTTTATTTAAGAGGAATGAAAGTCGATTCTGATTGTATTTAATTATTTTTGAGTTTGAATGCACAAACAGTGCTTTTCTTTGTTTAATCTGTTCACAGGTGCAGTGCAGGATTGCTAAGGTCAAGGTCGAGCCATAAGGTAAGATACTTTAAAGATTAGGAGGTCTTTAAAATTATATAGCGGTTATAGAAAAAAGGTTTCCGCATTAGCCTTGTACAAGGGACTTGTATTAGGTCTTCTCAGTATAAAAAAATACGGTGGCGCCTTATTTTTATTGTTAGTGGTTGCAATTACACCCCGACCCACAGCTCATTCTCTACCCAGAGCATATAGTTCGACTAGCCGCTTTGCCTTTGAGATTTCCTCAACTTAGAGCCACCTTCCATCTTAATTTGCCGTGGGCTCCATTTCTAATTATCGGAATTTCTCGTTAAACTAAATCGGAATTTAAAAGGCTTCAACATTTCCAAAGCTAAAATTTTGATTTTAATAGGGGTAGTAGATATTGAGTCATAGATTATCGGAAAACTGCAGATTTTTTTAACAGCGTAATAGTTGCTGGGAAAATTTTTTTAAACAGTAATAGACAACGTATTTACTAATGTACCAGTACAATGTGGGATAATATATTCATTTTCAGTTATCACAATCAAATTTGGATAAGATTTAAATATACATAAAAAATAAAAACAGCTTAATTTGGTTTATTGATTGCTCACTGTAATATTGGTACGGAACCTTAATGCACGAGCTCGACTCGCTCTTGGCTAACTTTTTGTTAATTTTTATTTTGGTTATAGCTACCTACTTGTAAATAGACTTGGTACTTTACTTTTGTAGTAAAGTTTTTTCTCATTTTTTGATCCAACGGAATGCATTCGAGTTGTTTTGCGTATTTATAGTAGTTTGTTTCCTTTTATTAAATTTATTTTCCTTCAAATGTTTTTTCAATCAATCTACTAATTGTTCAAAGTTGTTCTTAGCTATTTTGTTTCCTAAAATTTATTAAAAGGCGTGGGTGTTCAAAGATGTATTACAAATGTTCAACTTCAAAACATCCTCATCATCATCATTAGGTCTTCAGTCCTAGAACTGGTTAGACGCGTATCCTCATTGTTTCCTAGTCTTGAGTTGACTTACACATTCCCCTAAAATTTGCACAGTCTGCAGCTATCACTATCTGCGTACGAAAGTCTGATCTCCGTCTACCTTTACCTCTCCTTTCATATTTTTACTTGTAATATATCCCGTACTATTCGCTACAAATGCCTTAGAACGTATCCTGCCATTCTATTTCTCCTATTCTTTTTGTTTTCCGCAGATATATTTATTCCTCTACTATTTCTATAACCTATTTATTATTAACCTTGTCTGTCCATGCTATCATGCTCATACATCTGAAGCACAACATTCCAAAAGGCTTGTATCTTCTTCTGTCTGCTTTTCCTCCTGCCGCTATTTTATAGAAGTACTGTGCTGTGCTCCACACATATGCTTTGAACAATTTTATTCTTGTTTCTATGTTTGTAGTCGCTGTTCTTTCTTGTTAGATGCAGTTTGGCCGCCTTCTATTGTTTTACAATTATATACCCTATTTCCCCGATATTCAGTGGTATATGAAGAGGGGCGGCTCCGTGGCGTAGTGTATGTGTGGGACTACTACGCCCAAAGTCCCGGGTTCGAATCCCGACACGGTCCGCGTGAAAATTCTAGGCGAGCATTTTTCACAAAAATACACCCTCGTTCGGATGAGAGGTAAAATGGAGGTCCCGAGTGTGAGTGTTGTCACGCACGTTAAAGATCCCTACCTTGCTTGGAACAGCAAGGGTTCGACAAAATTCCAAATTTTCCAGGTAAAAAAACTTGCTTCCTGGCCAATGTAGTACCTTCGGGTGGAGCATTAGGAAATCAGATGTAAGGTATATGAAGAGGAGGCGGTTCCGTGGTGTAGTTGGTATGCGTGTGACTACTACGCCCAAGGTCCCGGGTTCAAATCCCGACACAGTCCGCTTGAAAAATGTTAGGCAAGTATTTTTCACAAAAATACGCCCCCGTTCGGATAAGAGGTTTAATGGAGGTCCCGTGTGTGAGTGTTGTCACGCACGTTAAAGATTCTTACCTTGCTTGCAACAGCAATGGTTCGGTAAAATTCAAAATTTCCAGGTAAAGAAAACTCGCATCCTGATCAATGTAGTACCTTCGGGTGGAGCATTGGAAAATCAAATGTAGGGGGCATGTGAAGAGACGTAAACAGACTGCGGCTGCCAAGTTCCCACAGCACTGAGCATTTGTCAAATTAATACTTTTTCCAATATATTCTTTCGCACAATCAACATTAGTTAAAAATATTTCACAACCAATACCTGTAGCAGATTTAATTGTACTTATTTTTTGTCATTAGGTTTTCCATCTTGAAACTGGTTGGACGCGTACCTCCACTTATTTATGTTCTAAGCTAACCTACACAGTTCCCTGAAATTCCCATAACAGCCTATATACAGCTCGGTTCCCCTTCTATTGTTTTCTAATTATATGCTCTATTTCACCGAGATTCAGTGGTATGTGTAGGGGGTTAAGCAGCCTGTGGCTGCCAAAGATCCCTTAACGCTTAAACATTTGCCTAATTAATAGTTTTCCAGTTAATATTGCGAGACCAACACCTGTAGTTGTTTATAATAATCATCATGTTTAAGTACAGTTATTTTTTTCATCATTTGTTTTACTATCTTGGAACTTGTTGGATGCGTACCTCCATTGATTTCTATTCTGAGCTAGTGTACACATTTCCTGAAATTCCCACATCCTACATCTTTCACTGCAATAGTCTAACATAGGTGTACTTCTACTTCTCTTTTTTCCTATCTCTGCTTCTAATATATTCCGCACTATTCCCTCATATCTTAGCATGTGGCCTATCATCCTATCTTTTCTATTTTTTACTGTTTTCCACATATTTCTTTCTTCCTGTACCATTTCTAGTATCTCTTTGTTCTTAACTTTGTCTGTCCATGATATCTTCATCATACGGCTGTAGCACCACAAGATCAGAGGCTTCTACCTTTTTTTGTCCGCTTCCACTACTGTCCAGAGATTACAACCATACAGTGCTGTGCTCCACACATATGTTTTAAGCAATCTTTTCCTTGTTTCTATACTTGTGGTAGTTGCTTTTTCTTGTTAAATGTAGCACGTCCTTGTACTAATCTCTGTTTTATATCTTTTGCGCTTTTTCCATCTTGCGTTATTTGGCTTCCTAGGTAGTAGAAATTCTCAACCTCTTGTAATTTCTTGTTACCTATTTGTATTCTTGTTTTTGATTTATTCCTCCCCCACCCCTTTGCATACTAGTACTTTAGTTTTATTTTTGTTAATTTTCATATCGTATCTCTCTGTCAGGACTGTTTCCATTTCATTAAAAACAGCTTCTAAATCTTCTTTACTAGATACATATCAATCTTTTGTTCCTGCATAGCAATTCCGAATGTCTTCCTGCATTTGACAGTATTCATTTCCTCTTTAATGTACAAGTTAAAAATTAATGGGGATAAGACACATCCCTGTCGCATCTTTTTCCTAATATTTAGTTTTCTACGTTCCTGCTCTAATTCTATTACCGCTGTTTGCTCTTGGTATAAGTTATGTTATATCCGTCTATCCCTAAAACTCATTCTAATCCTTTTTAGGAATTTCGAAAATTTTTTTTTCAATTTATATTATCGAATGCTTTTTCTAGATCTACAAACTCTATATACACGCTTTCCGTTTTTCTATTATTTTCTCCATTAATACTCTCACAGCTAAAATAGCCTCCCGTGTTCCCCTGTTTCGCCTAAACCCAAATTGATCTTCTCCTAGTATTTCTTCAGCTCATTTTTCCATTCGTCTTTGTACAATTCTAGTTAATATTTTAGACACGTGTGCTGTCAAACTTATTGTTCAAAAATTTTCACATCTATCCGCGCCTTTCTTTTTTTGTATAATTACTATGATGTTATGTTTGAAATCTTTGTGTATCTCGTCTGCCTCATACATATAGCTTACAAGTTAGAAGAGACATTCTGTTATTGCTTGTTCAGGGTCTTTTAGAGTTTCTGCTTGCACCTTATCTATACCTGACGCCTTACCATTTTTCAGACCATTTAATGCTAATTCAAACTCATCTCGAACTATACGATTTCCTAAGTTGAACGCCCAATAAAAATTAAACACAAGCTTTATACTTATAACAAAAAAAATTGATATAGTATTGAATGTTTTTGGGACATGCCTCCATAATATATATTCTTTTGTTTTTAAGAATTTTGTTATAAAAGATATTGCAAAAAGAATATAAAAAGTATTCAAAGTTGTAGGAGTTTACATTAGGAGAAGCGGACAGGAAGAAGATAAAAATCTTTTTGAAGTGTAGTGCTTCAGACATATGATTAAGATATCATGTACAGACAAAGTTAAGAACAAAGCGGTTCTAGAAGAATTAGGAGAAGAAAAAAGTATGCAAAAAACAGTAAAAAAATAGAAGAGATAGGATATTATGACGCATTCGACGGCATAAGGGAATAGTGCGGAATATATTAGAAGCAGAGAAAGGAAAAAGGAAGGCAGATGTAGATTTAGATAAGGTTATTGCACACAGATAGTGAAAGATGTAGGCTATGGGAACTTCAGGGAAATGTATAGGTTAGATCAGAATAGGAAACAATGGAAGTGCGCGGCCAACTAGGTCCATGACCGTGAACCTATTGATGATGACTTCACCGAACTTCTCTGTGGAATACCTATCCTATTTTCTGGAGCGAAACTTTAAGTAACAAACTTCTTTGATTTTTGACGCTAGGTTTTTGAATTTTGGGCATGCTAGAGCACAACAAAAGAGCATCAAAGGTTTTTCAAAAATGATATGTCAATGTGCAACAAAACAATATAAAAGAAATTTGACAAAAACAAGGTTTAATTAGTTAGTGTTTGAGCGTGAAATTGGAACAAATCGAATGAAATCGTGTATCTAATATCAGGAATTTAAATTACTGTGCGCATTTAGTACATAAGAAAACTGAAGGAGAGAAATTTTAAAACAAATTTATATGTATTTCAATTAGTTTGGCGTTTTGTTATGTTAACATTATACAGATTAATTTGATAGCGCACTTGAATATAACAAAATTCAATAAATTTTAAAGTTTGTAGCCTTGGCTGTGATACAAGCTTCACGTACTCGATTACAAAGACATTTAAAAATGTTGTATTTATTTACTGATAAAACTAAAACTGACAAACTGGCTTCTTTTGAATATTTTATTTTTAGTACGAATTGTGTTTTAACGAATAAAGACGATGTTTAGTCAATCGCAAGAAATTTGTAGTGGTGTCGAATTTTAGATTTTTAAACTATATGTATTAATACACGCAGCGATAAGTTTGCTTGAGTAAGACCTTGATTTATTTGAGTTCTTATACTTCTTCAACACTGTATGCATATCGGTCGTGACCTTAACAGTTCGAGGTGGTAATATTAAAGTTAATTAATTAATCAGTATATTTTAAGTTTATAATTATTATGGTGAGAAAACTGGAAGGTAATGAAAACAGATTTATTTATACGTCTACCGCAAACTGCGTATACACAAAACAGAAGTAGCATAAAACATGATACAGGTCTGATTAATTATTTATTATTTAAAGTATAACATAATAAGCTAAATATTTAGATCACTCATTAGGTAGATATTTAGAAGGACGTTTGTTTCATTACTAGGGTTATTGCAAGGTTACTGTATTAAAACGTGAGTTTTTCGAGCAGAACAATACCAATGTGCAATGAACGGTAACTTTGAAAAATGTCATGTAAATATCAAACTATTTATGGTGATCGTTTACAAAATATAAACCAATGCGTCACGATTAACTCTTGCATGTAAAATTTTTAAAGCACGTTCTAGTTTCAAATTTAAAGAATTTTAAATTTTTGTTACTTAGAATTTAAAAGAAATTTAAGTTATTTAAAAAAGGAGATGCAATTGCTTTAAAAATATAAATCACATGGAAACGGTTTGAACGAACTTGAGTTGAAAAACTTGAATCGTTGGTAATTATTCGAAAACTCTAACGCACATTCGTAAAGTATACAATAATTACTCTGTTTGTACAAAAAGGTCGCGTTCCCAAGCATTATCATTACGATTTTGTATTTATGATGTAAAGAAACGAGATCAACAATGATCTACAAGCAAAAGTCTTGATACTGTGAGGTATTAGAATAAAATGAAGATAAATTAAATGCCATTCGTCCTTAAATTTATATTCTATATTTATAAATAATAATTGATCTCCTTGAACTGTAAGCACAATGCTGTCGTTAATAACATTTTAACCTTAACATTTAAACACTCGTTAATGAAAATTACAAATAAAAAGATTTTTGATAAGCATATTCGGCATCGTTAGTTTGTCCAAAAATAGAAATTGTCTTTGTAGTGTATATTTATTTCATCTACGACAGGAATGAGAAAGACATTGACAGAGGTCGTTTGTCGATTATAACATACTAGCTGCAGAAGTCGACTTCACCGGCAACTTTTTTTGTGTTTTGTATCGAATTTCTGGGTGTGTGCGGATGAGAATGGACATGCTGAATTTTTGAAAATGCCTCCTTGGCAGACAAAATACTGTTTCGTACAGAAGAAAACATTCTTAAAAAATAGTTTTGGCAGCCAAGGTAATTTTCAAAAATCCAGCCTGTCCATTCTCATCTACACACGCACAGGAACACGATATAAAAAAAATTATAAAAATAAACAATATAGAAAAAAATTACAGCGTCCGCACGAAGAAAATAATCCTCAAGAAATTGTTCTATATGCAAAAATACACACAGACACCACAATAAAACATTTTTCAAAAATTAGACCGTCAATTTTCATCTATACACACCCACGAATACAATACAAAAAGTATCGAAACAAAGAACGGTATACAAAAAAAGTTATAGCTCCCGCACGGAAGAAATCCGTCTAATAAAGAATGTTTTTGATTTGCGGGCGCTGTAATTTTTTTATATTTTGTTTTTGTTTTAATTCTTTTTGTATTGTATTTCTGGGTGTATGTGGTTGAAAAATGAACCGGCCAAATTTTTGTAAATGTCCCCTTTGGCAGTCATAATACTGTCCCTCACAGAAGAAAGTATTTTTAAAAAATAATAAAAAGGCAATATTTTGGCTGCCATGAATATTTTTAAAAATTCAACCTGTTCATTCTCATCTGCACGTGCACAGGAGCACGATACCAAAAGAATTAGAATACTAAACAATACATGAAAGCTACAACACCCATTCACAAAACATTATAAATTATATTATATGACCTAAAATTTTTTCTTTATTCAAAAAAATTCGATAACGCTCTAAATACCATCAAACTGTCACCAGCTCGACAGACAGATTAGATCATTTTAACCAATGCATCTAAAAAAGGTAACAAATCATTCTACAGGGCGGTACATAGAATCTCTCACAACTGAACAAATCTGAAAAAGATCGTAACTATTTGAATAGTATATTATATTTTTTAAAAATACTAATTTTGTTTTAATGGCTCTTAAAAATAATATTAAATAACTAGAGGCTGTTGTTAACAATATATTGATGAGTTCGTTATCGCAAGCTCTCTATAGGTTTTTTTTCGTATCAGCTCAACTACGAAGTTGAAACCGGGTCAAAATATTTCCCTACATTTGACTTTCCAATACTACACCCGAACATACTACATTGCCCAGAAAGCGAGTTTTTTATTTTTAACTGGAAATTTTGAATTTTACTAAACTCTTGCTGTGTCAAGCCAGGTAGGGATCTCTAACGTGTGTGACAACAACCACACACGAGAGTTATATTTTATTTCTCATCCGACGAGAGCGTATTTTTGTGAAAAATGCTCGCCTATCATTTTTCAAGCGGTCCGGGTCGGCAATCGAACCCGATTGCGATTATTTTTGTTTAGAAAAGCAACAACCTTAGCCCACAACACACCCATAATTATCAACCTCTCAATAGATAATTAAAAACAAATTTTTTACAAAACAAAGAAACGTATGAAAGAACTGTAGGAGTACGTGTTAATGATTGAATACTGCTTGTCTTTGTTATAACGTTGCGCTTCATTTTGCTCAACTATAATTATTATGATATATTTTGTGGCGTAAACATTTTCTGGCGCTATGAAATAAATATAGGTCATTGTTTTGACCCATGAGAACGTCATTCATACAAGGAGTGGTGGACAGTTAAGAAAAACAACATCGGCTGCCATGATGGGATTGTACACTCAACTATATCTGAAAGACGAGTGGAAATAAATGTTTAATAAAGTAGTGTGTGCAGTTCGTCCGTCCATTTCAACCTGATCTATTGCTCTTTTTTATATTTGTGGTGTTCCTTTTATGTTGTAGGTACACATAGAATCGGTAAACTAAATTTGCACATATTAAAGTATTTGGATCTATGTAGACTTACATAAACAAATAACATCATTGGTATTTCAGCGCTCCAAACGCCGTAATCAAGGATTTGTTAATTACCCTTATCTTAATTTATTTATCTGGGACTAAAAGCTTAGCTTATTTGATTTGCTCGCATTTTGTAAATTATTTAAATAATCTTAATTGTAATTCTTGTGAACCAATTACGCCCTTTGTACAGCACGCGATGAATTTATAGTATCTTTCATCTGTCTAATTAACAAGTAACAATTTGGCGCTTAAAAAAGAAGTTTTGTTTTTTATAATGCTTTGGCTATGTCTTTTTATAGATACTTTTTTTTCTAGGGTTTGTTCTTTTGGAGTTTAAAGACATAAAATAATTATAATTTTTTAAGAATTATTTTGATTAAAAAAAATAAAATTAAAAAGAACGAATTAATTTGGTTCATTTCCATGTTTACTTTTAGAGATGCATATAGCTATGATTATTTTAATTAATTTATAATTAGTTTTCTTAGTGTTTATATATTAAACTATTTACCGTATTTACAAAAAAAGCCGTCAGTATTAGTATAGTTATAAATGATTGATAGTTTTTGTGTGTTCTGTAAAAACCTACCTATAAGTGAAATCTATTGTTTTAAAAACTAAGCTTTGGATGTTTTATATATATATATATATATATATATATATATATATATATATACAGGGTGGTCCGGTTTTCATTAGCCAGCGTATATCTTCTGAACTATGCAAGATATAGAAAAATTTCATGGGAAAAAGTTTTTTTTATTATATTTTCTCTACAAATATAAGGCATTAAGTATTTTTCATGGCCTACTATATTTGAGCAATAACATGTCACTTTGGTTTTTTAAATAGAACACCCTGTATATTTTTTTGAAAAAATATTCTACTTGAAATTGTCTTTACGGCAATATGCCACAATCAATGATTTCTATTCAAAGTGCGCTAAATAACCTAAATAATAGAATTTCAATCTGATTATTTCTGTTAACAAATGTCATTGCAGTATTTCAGTTGTTTATTCACAATTATCTGTCACATAAATAAGTAAAAGTATTATTGTGTTCTTAATAGTTGTTTCGTGCAAAATAATGGAAATGAATTATTCAAACAATGAAAAAGTTGATATGTTATGGTGTCTTCATAGGTCAAACAACAATAAACGTCAAGTTGCAGTTTTATATCTAAAGTTATATCCTGACCGTAGACAACCCAATATAAATACATTTAAGAATTTAGAAAATTTTTTAAGGTCCAATGGTAGCTTTTCAACTATCACCAGAAATCAAGTACAACATAAATTGATTATTTTGGCCTACTTTAGACCTTATCCTAAAGTTTTTCCGAGACAAGATGCAGCTGAACTAAACGTTTCGACAGATTTTTAATGTTTTGAGGCGTCATTTAATGAAAGCATTTAAGATGCATTTGGTTCAAACATTACATCCCAATTATGCCAACAGCCGAGTTGGTTTTTGTATATGGATATTGAATGTATAGGAAGAGAATTTTTGGACAGTATAATTTGGACTGATGAATCTAACTTTCATAAAAATGGCATTTTTAACTGCAAAAATACACATTATTGGAATGATAGAAATCCTTTGCAATTTGTTGAAACCCGTTCACAAGTACGATTTTCAGTGAATGTGTGGATAGGTGTAGTAGGTGACCGCATACCGGGTCCGTATTTCTTTAATGGTAGTTTAACCCAAAACAGATATTTGATGTTTTTGCAAACTTCGTTTCAAGATTTCTTAGATGATATTTTCCTAGTTATCAGGCGAAACTTATGGTTTCAACACGATAGCGCTGCGCCACATAATGGAATCAATGTTACAAATTATTTAAATAATGAGTTTGGTCAGAACTGGATCGGTAATAGGGGACCGACTTTGTGGCCTCCCCGATCACCTGATTTGTCAGTTATTGATTTCTTTGTTTGGGGGTTTTTAAAAGATCAAGTGTAATTCTAATTCTACCCTTTTTCAAAATCTTGAAGAGTTAATCGCAAAATTAAGAGCAGCTTGCTTGCTAATTACCCCGGTCATGCTGCAAGATGCTAGAAAAAATTTAATTATTCGAGTTAATAAATGTTTAGAAGGTAATGGTGAACAATTTGAACATTGACTAAGATAATTACTTTTCTTGTTAGCTATTATTTTCAGATGTATGTATAAAAAAATTTGCAATTTATTAATTTATACAGTAAATAAACAATAATCACAGTTTCCTATTGGAATTCTATTATTTGAGTTATTTAGTGCATTCTGACAAGAACTCATTGGTTGTGGTATATTGCCGTATAGACAATTTCAAGTAGAGTATTTTTTCAAAAAATATACAGGGTGTTCTATTTAAAAAACCAAAGTGACATATTATTGCTCAAATATAGTAGGCCATAAAAAATACTTAATGCCTTATATTTGTAGAGAAAATATATTCAAACAACTTTTCCTATGAAATTTTCTATATCTTGCATAGTTCAGAAGATATACGCTGGCTAATGAAAACCGGACCACCCTGTATATATATATATATATATATATATATATATATATCTTCCTTTCAATAACGAACGTATTTGTTATAAACTAATTGACCTTTTTTTATATAAATATTGGGATAAATTTCGTTCGATTAAAGTTAGTGGTTTAGTTTAAAACATTTATTCAACTTAACGTTTCGGAAAAATTTGTTTCCTTAATCATAAGCTACAAAGTGGATAGCATTAAATTACATATATAAAAGTTATAAATCACTTACTTAATGTGTTTTTAGTAGAAAACCTGTTTTGACATGTAACGTCATTTCATTGAAAGTTGTTATTACAAGTGATGTTTGTCAAAACTAGCTTTCTACGTTTTAATAATTTGATTAAAATACAAAATGTTATGATTGTTTAGAAATTCTTGTTTTATCTGACCAACAAATCTTTATTAAGTTTGTATGTGTGTAGATGTGTGTGTGTGTGTGTGTGTGTGTGTGTGTGTGTGTGTGTGTGTGTGTGTGTGTGTGTGTGTGTGGCGCGCGCGCGCGCGTGTGTGTGTAATAGGAAACTGTTTTGTCTTTGGGTTGTTGTAACTGTGATTCATTAGTTTGATTTAGTTTTGTTTAAAATAGTTAGTTGAGAAAAAAGTTATTATTTATATAAATTTTGTGTGAAGAAATTTTAGAGACTGTATATATGACCTGGTTGTTTAGTTATTAAAAATATTATATTTGTTTTTTAAAATTAAAGTCCAAAGTATACTGCTTCTAAATTATTAATATCAGTTTTTTCATTTAAACAGTTATTTGTTTTTTGAATGTGGTAGGATTCTAAAAATAATCGTTTGTAATAATTAGATTCTATTTCAAGTATTTCAATATTTTGTAGATCTAAAGTGTGATTGTTTCTTTTTATATGTGTCGAAAGTGCGCAGGTTGTTTTTCCTATTTTGGCGTCGCTTTTATGTTGTGTAAGCCTGTGACCCAGGTATTGTTTTGATTGACCTACATATTGTCCTCCACATGAGCATTTGATTCTATATATTGTATTGCTTATTTTTAGTTTTTTTGTTTTGTCTTTTAAATTTGTGAAAAGTTCTTTGGTTGATTTATTATACATACATATTAGTTTTATCGCTAAATGCTTCTTGAATTTTAACACGACTGGTGGTATGGGTAGACCAATCTGTGTGAAGTACCTATTATGTTATAAATATTCAGTTCCCATTAGTTGTTAAATATTTAAATTTATTATGTATACGTTCTCCAGGATTAATTTCATCGGCTTGACTTTGTTTTAGAAAGACACTTTTATTCGGGGGTCGTATATATATTTCAATTCAGCATGTTCCCCTGAGTCTAACGACATACGACTTTTAGTGCGGAAACGACCCCTTAAAAAGTTATGAATTTTTAAATTTCCCATGTTAAGTCTATGGAAAATTTTTTTTTAGCTAAAAATTAATTTAAATTAACTGCGCATGCGCGGAAATTATGCGCATGCGCAGATCAAAAGATTAGCTGCGCATGAATACAATTTGGGGAGGCCGCCGTCTGTCTTAACGTCGGTTTGTGTTTACGTTTTGAAGAGAGTGGTTGGTATTTTATTTCATAAGCTCAAGTAAGAAAGAACTTATGCTTGACCTTTGTTACAAGTTCAAATTTAAGTTCTTTAGATCATGGAGAATTTCGCTATAAATTGGAACTATAGCAGGCTACCGATTTGCAAAGAACAGGGATATTCTTTTGCAATCGAGCATGGGCTGCTTACCGAGAAGAAGGATTGCCGTCGTCACAAAAGCCCTATGCTTGTGGATAAATCTCAACATGGCGTCGGCGGATTTTATTGTCCTAAAGGCCGAAGAGATTGCCGCAAGTATAGCGTTGCTACGGGAACCTGGTTCGAAGAATCTCGCTTGGCCCTCCATATTGAAATCAAGTAAGTTTGTGTCTTTTTTGTTTATTATTTATTATAGGTTTCTAATTTTATTTTAGGCTTTTATATGGATTTGCATTAAATGAGTCGTACGCAAAAGTTACCCGCGAATGCACGGATTTTAGCATTCCACCAGAACAACGAACTTAGCTTTCTCAAGAGACAATTGCTGCAAGGTATTTATTGCAATTATTTTATTTTATTTACCAGCAATTAATGTAACCATTATTTTGCAGATTTCATTATGCCCGTGAAATGGTTGTCGATCATTTTTCTTCTGAGCAGGCAGAACGCGGCAAGATTGGTGGCCCTGGGATAATCGTTCAGATCGACGAATCAAAGTTTGGAAACCGCAAGTTTAACAAAGGCCGCTGCGTTGAAGGGCATTGGGTTCTTGGCATAACCTGCGAGGATTCGAAAGATTTTCGCATGGTAGTTTGCCCGAAAAACGTTCGCGATGCTGCAACATTGCTTCCAATCATTATGGAGCATGTTGGAAAAGATTCGATCATTTGGACTGACCAGTGGAGAGCTTATTATTCACTGCCTAAATATGGATTTGTGCATCAAGCTGTAAATCACAGCAAGTATTTTAAGGGTAAGTTTTATAATATTTTAAACAAATTCATTCTAACAGTTTTTTAGATCCAACAACAGGAGTGAATACGCAGCGTGCAGAAGCACACTGGCGTCCGGCAAGCCTTACCATTTCATCTTCTACAATTGATGAGGGAGATTGACAGTAAGGTGCAGTGATAACTACAATTGCCCGTTAATAATTAATTTTAAACGGTTTGATTACTTACTTTCTGGAACAGATGTAGTTACATCCTCTTCCGCAGGTTCGTCTATAATACATTCAAAGCGACTGTCTGAATTCTTTAAAAACGTTCATTAGTAATTCTAAATATTATTACTTTATACTTATAAAATCTTCACTCAAAGCTTCTTCAGCCATTTCTTGGTCAGTAATGTATAATTTTTCTACAAGTATAATATCCACAATATTTGGTTGTTCTTAATTCTGGTATACTTACGTGCATTATCACAATCAAATGTGCTTCCCCAACCACATGCTGCAATCTGAAGAAAATTCAGCATTAGTTTATGGATGATATTTAATTTATTATCGCAACATGGTCTGCTTCAGTTTTTAAAGCATGCAACTTCATAAACCCGAGAAGAGCTGCATTGGATGGAAGAGAGATGGAAAAAAGAGGAGGTGAAAGTAAAGAGAAAAAAATAGGATCACCTCGCAACTCTACTTTCTGTAAAAAATTACAAGTAAGAGAATGTGAAAAGCTTTCAAACGAATAGAGAGGAAAACTCTTTAAGTCATTCTGGAATGAAATGGGACCAAAAAAATATACATTGCGTCACTGGTAAAAATGATACAACCAAACGTTGCACAATTGCTTTCACAAAGAAATCACGTAGATCTGTCACTTTAACCTATACCATAAAAACGTCCAAGCAACCACTAGCACTAACGGTATGTAAAAAAAGGTTTGTCTCTACCTTTGGATTAAAGGAGTGGACGGTTTTAAATTGGGTTAATAATACTGAACCTCATGGAATTTGTCCCTCACGTAAGGTCACTAATGAAAGAATTGGAGAGAAATCTTTGAGGAAATCACAAAATTCCAAGCACCATACTGCCAAAGAATTTCTTTGTAAATTCTTAGATAAAATTCCCAAACTACCGTCACACTATTGTAGAAAATCTATAACAGAACAATACATTGAACCTATTTCTGGTGACAAAATGAGTTGTTTTTATCGGGAATACGTGCAATAATGTGGAAATTATGACCAACTAAAATTGTCGCGTTTTACATTCGAGAAAATACTTCATGAAAAGAACATTGGGTTCCAACAACCTAAGAAAGACAGGTGTGACACATGTATAATGTATGAAACCAAGAATATTGATGAATTAACATACAACAAACACCAAGTACTTAAAGAAGCTGCACAGTCAGAAAAGAAAACAGACCAACAACTTGCCGAAAAGGGACGGGGTGTTTTACTAACACAAGACGTTCAAGCTGTGAAAGTGGCACTAGTTTAAATGCGTCCGCCTTGTATTTCAAGACCAAATTTTGTGTACATAATTTCAGCATCTATGAAATAAATACCCATTTTACAAGATGTTACTGGTTTACAGAAGTTGATGCAGACTTGACAGCTAACACCTTTGCATCCTGCATTGTTGACTACTTATGCGATAAATTTGACACTACAAATAAACCTTTCATCATCTGAAGTGATGAATGAGGATACCAAAACAAAAACGCAATTCTTTCAAATGTAGTACATAGTGGTTACACGAGATAGACAATTAAATGATTATGCAATATCTCTATCTCTATTACACATAATGTAGTATGTTATTGAATTAAGTTTCTTGTTTTCTCTGTGCATTCTAATAGAAGAGATTTTCTTCGCGGTTTTGATGAATTACTTACATTTCGCAAATATTTTACAACTGCTAGTAAATTTCTAATGTTGTATACTCTTAGTTAAATCTATAATTTTCTTTGGTGTATTTAAAAAAAGCACGTTAGGGCGGAGCCTTTGTTGCTATAGAAGTCCAATATATTGTTAGCTGGTTTATGTAGATCACTGATTTCGTGACGACCAGGTCTGATTACAAAAATCGACCTAAATTAATTTTTGTTCTTTTAAGTTTTACTATATGATTAGCTTTGCAGTATTAAGCGCAGGTTGGGACAAAAATTGCTAGTCCTTGACGCCTGAAATCATAAGCTACGGCAAATATGCGCACAACTTAAAATAACATTTGGGAATTAAAGAGAATGAAAGGTTATTAAAACCCATACGTTATTATAATAGATGTTCCTGTTTGTCAGGTTTTATTAAAAAATTTATTTATTTAACATTTAGACAATGTAAGTGCACTTTATGTTTATACATTTCTTCTTTTCGTTTTAAAAATGGAATGATTTTAAAAATTCGCTAATGTCAAGTTCTTCGCCTACATTTATAGTCGATCTAACTATGGAATATTTACTATTTGGTTTATCCACATCAAGATGGGATCGATCTCTGTCGAAATGTACTAGAATGTTATCTTTTGAAATTGTATTAATTTTCTATTATAACTCCACCAACAATGCGAAACAAGTTTTTTCATAGATTTCGATGGTAGTAAGAAACCTCTAATATTAAGTGAGATATTTTTAATTCTGTTATAAATTTCGAAAGTGGATGTGTGTTTACAATTATTTTATAAGAAACAATTACTATTTAATAAACAAATACATAAGCAACAAAAAAGCTACACTACAATATCCTGGTGACATTTTGAAAGGTACAAGTTTGGAATGATGAATATCAAGGCCGCCCACAGAATAATTTGTAGAGGGTCAAGACTACTTTCAAAAATATTAGTTATGTTACACAAAGGATGAACACTGTTAATGCAACCCCGTTACCGGACGTATTGGAAAGTAATGTAAGGCATAAAATCTTATTTCCTTAGAGTAGCTCAAAAGCAGTTAGGACCACCGATAATGCAGCGTTTTTTAATATTATAGTTGAAATCACGAAAGAATGCATTCACGCCATAGGTTACTGAATTAAAAAGCGATATACATTAAAAGTATGTCGATGTTTAATTCAGAAACCTATGACGCGAATGCATTCTTTCAAGATTTCGGCTATAGTATTTGAAATTGAAAGAAAAACGTAGGATTGATAGTTTCTTAATAAATACAGCATTCTGTAATTCATCGAATTTTCATAAAGTGTAAAGTTACTTACCAATCTGGTAAATTGCTGGTGCAGCAGGCTGTCAATTCTTTTGGCTTGATGATGCACCGGGTAGCAAATGGAAAAGATTGGATTTTACATTAATACACACTAATTGAAAATTGAACGGACTTATTCCAATACACGTAATAAGCTGCCCGTAAGAAAATGTAAAAATACAGACACGACACAACCATATTTAACGGAAACAGAAAAGCCACATTGTCAATCAAATGGCCACAAACCACAGATATTAATTAATAGTAAATAAATATCCGACCGGCACTTTAAATAGTGTCTTTAATATTTGTTGCACAAACAAACATGACTAAGAACTAAGAAGGGTACAACAAACTATTATAACTGGCTCTGCTGAATAGGACTGTTCTCGCGTTTTATTAATCATCATCATTTTTGAATAAAAATATCAATCTTCTTCGGTCTTGACCAAATCTATTTAGGACTTCATTTATAAATGCTTGTTTCTCCCTACCTATCATGTCCTTATGTACACTAAGCATGCATAAACCTGATAATCTATCCCCTGACATGCTTGATCTAAGCCACGATTTTACCCGCTTTAGCGTACTAAATGACCTTTCTATTGTTGCAGTAGTTGGAGGTAATGCCAAAAAAATATTCAGCGCAGTTTTGATGTCTGGAAAAAAAGAAACTTCATTATCAAGCAAATGTACAAAGTCTGTATCTTGTTGAATTTCTCTATTTTGCCAAAGTTCAACCCACGTTTGCAACTGTTCTGAAAAGTTATCAATGTTGTAACTTCTGGCTATTTTTTCTTTTTTATTTAACAATGCTCTTTTTATATTGCTGTCTTTTAAGTTATTTGGATGTAATCCAGAGAGTAAAAAACAAGTCGTAGCATCTTCAGAAAACCTTGTGGAAATAGACTGTATAACAGAATCCAAATAAGGAATAAAAAGGCTTACTCGAAAGTAATCTTCAACACTACTCATATGATAATTAGACCTATGAGTTTGTCTTGGTGCAATACGTGGTAATGTAATTTCCAATCCAAAACCATGGGCATGTTCAACACTTTTTATAAACCTCTTTAAAATATTGTTCAGGATCACTACGGTGTGTCTTAAAAAGTTTGAGTAGTTCATCTATGTGCTGTTTAACGGAAAATAAGTTTATACTTTCAGACTGCAGTGCATTACAAACAGGTTCCAATTTGCTAGAATATTTGGCCATAATATGCAGACAAAGAATAAATTTCGACGAAGAAACGCAATTTAAAAGTTGACTGGCCCTATTTCTTGTCTGAGCATTTATTTCACGGTTGTGAGCTAAATTTTCCAGAGCGTTTATAATATCTGCAAAATGTTCCGCAAACAACCTCATTGATTTATATTTGGCGGACCAGCGTGTTTCACATAATAGTGGAATATTAGAAACATATTTACGTCTTAATGGACTATCTCGAAAGAAAGTAATTACTTCTTTAATGGTACCTACTGAATTTTGAATATCCGGAATCTTGTTCAAATCATTTATCACTAAATTTAATCTATGGGACGCGCAGTGAAAATATATCGCTTTTGGATATTTATTTTAATAAGTTTTGGACTCCTGCTCATGACCCGCCATCGTCGAGCAACCATCAAACCCTAATCCAACTAATTTATCCATACAAAGACCATATTCATTACAAGCGTTTAAAATTGCAGCAGTTATACCTTCTGCGTTCATCGATGTAAGGACTACAAAGCCTAAAATTCTTCTCTGACCGAATTGTCATTACTAACAAATCTTACTCCAAGTGATAACTGTTCTACCCCAGCAATATCTGCACTTTCGTCAGCCAGAATTGAAAATGCTTCACTCAAATTCACATCTTTCACAATTTTTTCCCTAATTAATGTTCCACAAATTG
This sequence comes from Platerodrilus igneus, assembly GCA_036346225.1. Classification (NCBI taxonomy): domain Eukaryota; kingdom Metazoa; phylum Arthropoda; class Insecta; order Coleoptera; family Lycidae; genus Platerodrilus; species Platerodrilus igneus. The sequence continues at coordinate 5,972,821 of JARFIW010000780.1, read as the reverse complement.
AAATTATTTGATTTTGAGTTCTGTGAGTGGTGTATTTTGAGTTCTTCTTGCAAAACTTTAAGTGCTCGTTTAGAATGTGATCCCCACTTTCTATTCTGAATTGTAAAAGATCCTCAAAATTACCTTTTTTATCACCTCGTAATGGCAAATCATGCATACCACAAACAATGACGGTGGATATTATTGGTATAAGTTTTTTGCGATTCGATTCAATCAAATCCCGCTCAGCTTAATTTATTTGAGAGGTAATTGATAGACGTTTTCCTTCAATAATTTTTGTAAAACTAGAAGCTTTTATAGTTGAATCACGACGCCATTCGGTTGTAGCATGTGCTTTTGCAAAAGCGACAAAGTCATGATATTTTGTGAAGGGCTTCACAATGAAAGAACCAAGAACCCCTCTTTTAACAGTTGGCCGAAAAACTACGCAATATTTGCAAAGTGCGCCTTTGAGTTTTGGAGAATACGCAAGCCAATCGTATTGTTGAAGCCAGTCATATCTAAAAGCACGTCTTCTTTCTTCGGAATCGTTCTTGAAATTATATTTAGGATCTGGTTTGTAAGGATTTGTTAATAATGAAAAGCGAACATCGTCGGAAAGTGTTTCATTCGAGTTAACAAAATTGCCCAAATCGAGCATGTACTCATTCTTATCAGTTGAAAGATTGGTGTCATATTCACATGTGAGAGATTTTAAAGTATTAGGTGACGAACTACCAATTTTATTTAGATCATTGACACTATTATGTACTATACTATTACACTCAAAAATAGCATTAGCACCAGCACCGCTACTACTACAGCCTATGGTAGATAATTCTTTTAGTTCATTTCGTTTGAAAAATTTTCTAATATCCATTGTTAGTATTGTTACTGATCTTAGATCTGAATTTCTGAAAAAAAATAACACGCTTTACTTTTCTGATACTTCAAAAGAAGAGATTTGTTAATCAAATAGACTTTAAAGAAAAAAAAAAAAGAATATCCCAATTGCAAATAAATATTATTTTTAAATATGTATTCTCACGCATTAGGTACATTAGTACTTACTGCTATCCTATCCGTAACTAAACTGTAACTGCAATCTTCGGCCTTCTTTAAAAACAAAAACCAGTAACTACACTACTTATCAACACTGATAACAATAACTACAAGGAAAATGACCAATCAATATCTATCAACATACACGTCTTCTACTAATTCAACAGTCAGATAAAGTAAGTCCTAAGTCACAAATTAAAAGTACACCGCATTCGAAAAACACTGAATACAAACTGAAGTCACTGAAGATATAGACGTACTTTACTATTATAGATAAAGAATATATTTTTTCTCAGAATAGAACACAATGAGACATTTGTAGAACATTCCGAAGTTTTAGTTGTAGAGTACCTGAACTTGTACAATAAGAAAGAAACCATTATGAAAGCCTTTATTTATATTTCGTTTGAATAAAAACTTTCAGGGTAAAGATATTTAGATATTAAAGAATGAAAATAACAGTTTTGTTATAGGCGGTTAGGGTTACTATTGTAAGGTAATCGCATTAATTCGCATTTCCTGCTTAAAATGACATACAAAGTCGGTCTATTTATAGTTAGACAATAGGCATACCTGTAGTGTAATCTCAACATTTAGGTTTACTTTATTTTTAAACAATAGTATAACTGATAGTGAAATCGTAATCTTCTTCAATCTCTAGTGAAGGTGCGCTTCGTGTTGCGATTTCTAACGAAAAAAAAACGAAACGAACATATTCAGGGCGGGGGGTGTCAGGCGACCCCCATTGACCCCCTTTGTGGGCGGCCTAGATGAATATTGTTTTTTAAAGAACCTCTAACTTTAAATAAATGTTGGCTAAATGGAATTGTTTTGATTTTGTAGGTAGATCTTATGGTCTTTCTAAATTCAAGTGCGATCAATTTATGCATATTAATTGAATTTTATATTTTTAATATGACAATAAATAAACGAAATCCAACTACTCCAGGGTAATTTTTTTAACAATTAAAGATCTTTATGTTTTGCTACGGATATGGTAGCCAAGGAGTACATAGAGAATGCTGTAATTGCGTGCCTACCTGCGTATGTATGCAAATGTACACAAGTACGTGTGTACACATTAGTGAGTGTGCATGCTGGTGTGTGTGCGTGTGTGTAAGCGTGCGTGCGCATGTGTGCGCGCGTGTGTACGTATGTGCGTGTGGGCATGTGGTGTTTGCATGCGTGTACGCGTATGCATGTGTATGTGTGTCTTATGTGTGCGTGTATGTGTCCAGAAGTAATCAGCAAAGTACTTAAAAAGTGATATACTTCAAGTCAAGTCTAAAGATTCTATAACATTTTCCAGAAAAGTAGAACATCATGGAGTTATGGCGCTACCAGGATTATATTAATTAAAACACAAAATCAAAATTATCCATGCGGAATTAAAAATTGATTGGTAAGTGGCTTTCAAGAAAGTATATATTTTAAAATGCCAGTTTTAGAATCTATACTGAAAACAAAAATTAATACAAACCCAAAAAACAGCTATGGACAAAATATGTTCTAGAATACAATTTGCGCCACTGATTCATTTGTTGTTCTATGACAACTGGTTTGTACGCATCCTAAAATATATTGGCTTTGCTGTAATAACGTTTTCTTTATCTTGATTAAAAATTTTCGCATCTACCAAAACATCAGTTATGTTTGTTATAAAGATTAAAGGAATGAAATGCAAATTATAAAAGCAACTAATTTTGCTAAACGTTATATTTACATTAGCCTTTCCTATAGTTTTTTAAAAATTGTAGCAAATTTTTCAAAAATTAGATTTACTTTAAAATAAATTAAAATAGTTTATTTTAAAAATGCTTTATTGAAGATGACTTACACACACGGGACCAATCCGAACGACGGCGTATTTTTGTGAAGAATGCTTACCTAAAATTTTTCAAGCTGTTTGTGTCGGAAATCGAATCCGCGACCTTGGGTTTACCAGTCACACGCAAATCTGTCTGATCCACGGAGCCGTTGATAAAAAACCGTCTTACAAGATTAACACTTTACTGTTGAGGTTAATTGCATAATTAAAGTAACCCGTGGGTTCTTTAATATTCTCAAATGGAACCAGTGAACTTTAAAGAAGGATTTCCTTAAAATGATGAATCGCAAATATATTCCGAATATGCTAGGGATCTATTCCTCGGGTAGAGCTTATGAGGATTGGTCGTAGTTCTTTTTACAAAACATTATTTGCTTACTATGGCTTAATCTATACCAAAACAGGGGTTTAGGAAGGGCGCCACCAAGTCATTAAATTTTAAACAAAGGTTTTCCCTAAGGGGGACTTGGAAGTCCTTAGAGAGGAATATCGTATTAACTGCTTACGCAGGAGTTGTAAAGAAAATTGAATTAAATTAACAAAGTGAGAACATAAGAGGTGTATACTCTTGCTACCTCATAAAAAAATAGCTGAAAAGATTAATTATGCACACCATTTTATAGACACAAATATTTGGCATCAAATTCTGTAAGAGCAATTAGAGCTTCTTTGTTAAATCGGAGCTACAACTATCATTACCTCGAAGGTATTTATGCCTTTTGTTCTTTGACCTGGTTATACTATTTCTGAACTCACTTGTTCAAAATAAAACAATTAATTAAGAGAATTAAACGGCGATTCTTTAATTAAAAGTTGTTTCTTCATAAAAAATTGTATGTACAAAATTTACATTTGAAAAAGGTTACTATAATTTCTTCTACTCTGAGGTAGAACTATGAATTTGAATGAAATATCAAGTACGTTAAGCGTTTCCTTTTGCTACAAAAATTAACTCAAATCAATACCAAAAATATCCGATCTGCTATTCGGTTTACAAATGCATTTGAAAATATCGAAAATATCTAATAATTCAATGTTCAAAAGCTTTAACTAAAATTACAAATTAATGAATCTTTAATCAGAACTCAATGGAGTTGCTTAATTTCGTTAATAATAATAACTGTTATTACACTGCATTTATATTGGCAATAAAAATTGATCAAAGTCCTTTCTAGTTTCTTAAACAAAATAATAGTTATGTCATCACAAAGTTATTTTTCTGGTGTAACCTTGTATCAAAGTTCGCCAAGTGCGGACGTGATGTAAGAATAATATAAATCTCTTACCTCATTTCAACAGGTTTTTTTGTGTGACAGCGTTACATCGTGTTAGAGCAGATGTTTATACATACGGTCCCTGGACAAACAAATGACGTCGCCTTCACGTGTGGTACTGCAAATAACCAGCTGCGTATTTCTTGTACCCAAGCATATGAGCTTAAAGCGTATTTTTTATACGCAATAACGGGATAAACCAAAATCCATTCCAACGGTTATCACAAAAGTGCAAAACTTCGATGTACTAACTCTATTTAGATCGCTACCAAACAATTATCTTGGGTGTAATTATCCACATAGTTACTTGTAAATTCATCTTAGCAATTTTAAAAAGACCATTAAGTACTGTTAATTATTGGACGTTAGATTGAAAACAAAAAAATGCTATCTAAATTGAAGAACATTCCGGTGAAATTTCAAATATACAGTTTCATCGCAGAACATTTTATTAAATCCAACTATTATGGTAAAGTTGAAGGACGTTCATGTTAGACCAATGTTTTTTATCGCTACTTTGAAATAATTGAATTGTAAACTCGATAATCGTAAATGCAAAGAAAAGATCTATACAATCATGCAACACAAAATTTAAACGGGCTAGTTTTTATAAATCCAGATAAAACGGGATCAAGCTGAACAAAAGAATATACTAAAGAATATACAAAAGAATATTCAAAGAATATATAAAAGAATATTCAAAAGAGCGCTACAACAAAATTATTTAGTTTGTCTAGGAGATTATATCTAATTGCGTACCATTATTAAAAACACTATATTAAGTGTTTATTACACTTGAGCTTTCACAAGGGCGTAAAGCCACACGCAAATTACTCGCTAGAACTCTGAGGTTCTCAATGACCCCTTCGTGCCAAGTGTTCTAGCTAGAATGGCCGTGACACATTGTGCACGAAATATAAAAGGTGATTGGCCTTGACATATTTGTACAAATAGTTAACGCCTGATGTTAGCAACTAAACTAGCATCTCTGTATTGTGGTTAGACCACATGATCTCAATACGGATATTTATTTAATTGACGACGTTTACTGGTTTAATGGAACAGACAAAAAGACGTATTTAAGTAATAATTTATTGGTGCCTTGCAGTGGTCAAAAAAGCTGTTACAACCGAACCGCTACATTTGATTTTTAAAATGCTCCACCCGAAAGTATTACATTGGCCAGGAAGCGAGTTTTCCTTTCTGGGAATTTTTAAAATTTTCGGAACCGTTGCTATTCCAAGCAAGGTAGGGATCTTTAACACACGGGACCTATATTTTACTTCTCATTCGAACGACGGCGTATTTTTGTGAAGAATGCTCACCTAACATTTTTCAAGCGGTCCGTGTCGAGAATCGAACCCGGGACTTTGGGCTTAGTAGTCACACGCGAACCTGTCTGTTGTCTGATCCACGGAGCCGCCGGTATAAAACCAAACCGCAGACCGGTGGATATCACGGGGAAAAATAACATAAGCGTTAGTTTTTACTATCATATCTCATAATCAAGTAACCAAGTCACGCAGCTGCAGAAGAAGATTTCCATTTTCCATATTTTCCATATTTACTACAATTTTAAGAATACCAAGGATTATTTCTTTGTACCAAATTAAATGTTTGATAATTTAGTATTTACTAGTACAAGGTTGAGTTGTTACTAAGCTGCGGGTTTGATAAATGGTAGGTGATCTGCTAACCGCAAATTGTAAATTGCTTATACTTTTCACGATATTGCTATTTAAATTAATATATCAGACCCGGATTTTATTTAATTAATAAATATTTTGTGACCTAGTAAATAAGAAGGTATTCATTAATACAAAATTACTTTTTCAAACGTAAGCTTTTACTAAAAAGAGGTAAATAGTTCACTTTATACAACAGTGTAGATATTGTTTTTTTTCGATTTTCTATTAAACCAATAACTGATAGTTAATTTAAATTAATAAATTTTAACTCGATGATCACAGAAAACAATATTTGAAAGATCTTCAGGAAATAAACCTATACAGGCAAGTGCGATACATGACAATATACTCCTATGAAATATATTGAGACCGGTAGGAACTCGTAAATACTTACTAAATAATATTTAACAAATGTCGCAGGTATGTCAACACTAGCACAATGGACCCCTCTAGTAGCAAATGAAATTTTAACCACCACAAAAGGTTTTACACTAACTGTCATTAACCTAACTAATTATCACCTATACGTCACTAACATGGTACATATACCGTGACACCACTAGCGCATTAATCCAGGCTCTACCGAGCCCTTATGGTACCCTTGTGTAAGTTTGTCTCTAGCATCTCAAATTTTTGTAACATAATACGAAACGATACATAATTAATAAAAAAATAATAGGTACATTTCTTTATATTTATTTAAGACACTATAAAATTTAAATGCAGCTTTATATAAAAACCTGATATGTAAAAAGAATTATAAAAAAATTACAATGAGTAAAATTAAAATATAACAAAGGAATAAAAATATTCTAGAAATTGCTTCAAATGAGCAAGACATTACGTGGTTTATTTTTTTTTACAAATTTTTTAATTCAGTAGTCAATAAAAAATTTTTAGTAGATCGGATTTTATAGATATTATAGGAAGACGATTTGATCCATCGTCCACAAATAATTCTTTAATTATTTTGGTTTTAGAAAACGAATGTTCAGTCGTAGCAACAGAAACGGGCATTGCTAATAAATTACATAAAATAATGCAGGCATTTAGATAACAATTAAGAAAATATTTCAAATGTAAATTGTCTCTGCACGATATAAATATGTATCTTCATTTTATACTTTATAAGAATTAAAATTCTTTTACAAGCTTTACTGTAATCATATTTCACTTAAGTGAAATATAATTACAGTAGAACTTATAAAAGAATTGCAGTAAGCGCCACTATTGGGTCGCTAATAAATAATGCTGTGATACTAGTAGTGCTTCGAGCTCCCTTTTGTCAGCGTAAAAAGAGGTGCCAGTTAATAATGACGTAATGTTAACGTCATACTAAGATGATAGAAGTCTTATAAAGATATCACTTACCTTGAGCCCCAAATTTTCTTCTGCTTCTAAACTAGTAGTAACTTCCTCTACCAATAGTCGCAGATCCTTCTGCCTAAATAAAAGAAACAACTACTTTGGCTACTCAATGAGTAGAACACAGACTCTCTTCAACTCGATTGGTATATTGCAACTCACAAAATTATATAAATACAACATTTACAATAAATACCAATAATAAAGTAAAATAAGAAATCAGAACAAAGCTATCTTATAAAATATTCAAAAGCCATAAGACTGGTGTAAATTGCTTTTAGTTAACCATTCCCTTAATTGATATTAAAATAATGAAATCGTACAACTACAAAATGTTATCTTAAAATTATTCACTTCACGACGCACATGTACAATTGTCCTGTACATAAAAGACACAACTTATAAACTAATTCGACCTTGATTACAATAGACTCTAATTATATTCAAATAAATGGTCTCCCAATATAGAAGTCCCCTTCTCTAATATTGTACAAAGTTAACCAAATCGACATCCAGAATAAAATACAAGCACAAATTTTATTTAAGCAGCTCCAAACTAATTAAATTAAAACAATAACTTCCACTGAAGGCATTAAATCTCGACGAAATGACTTTGCATGATTGATAAAAGTTCTATTAAAGTAATAACACTATTTAAAGTGAAACGTATAACATTTATAGTGGTACTTAAAAGCTGCGACTTGTAATAGAATTTGGAGTAGTGAAGGTTTTTGGCTGTACTTAGGAGCCCTGGAGCCCTAGAATCATTTCCTTTACTAAAAATCCTAACAAGGAAATCTTACAGTTGAATCAGCTTAGTCGAATTTATACACAATTTTCATTTTTCACGTTTAATTTTTTAATTATTATTTAGACAGATCACTTTCTGTATTTACACGTCACTCGCACATTGAAAAATCAGTAATCATCATCTCCTAGTACCAATACAGTTATTTGTAAAAATTAGCTCAGGTAACGGAACATTTGCATGAAGAAAATTTTAATTCCACGCGTGGTGTAGAACTTGAGAACTCGTACGCACTCGATGACCAATAAGCGATTTTCATTTAAAATTTTTAAAATTCTATTTGTCAAAAGATTCTAAAATTGCTAGTTCGACGGCATTTTCATAGGTAAAATTTCACTAAAGTTTGTATTAATTTAATTCTGTTAACTCCAACTGTAAATAACAAACGTACGCAACGAAAATAGGTGAGACGGAGAACCGCAACAAAAAAAGAATCGAAAGATTACGTGCTAGCTAGAAAGTCGTAGAGTAGGCTGAGTCACAAAAAAGAAGAAAAAGGAAACCTCAAGAGAGAAAGTTTATTTACACTACCTTTAATAAAAAAATCTGTTACAAAAAGGAAAACCAATCCGCGAAGAAAACAATATTTATCCAATATATCCCGAAGGATTTACACAGTACAAAATTCTTCGCAAATATAATTAATACATTCCTTAGTCACTTCAAACTAGTTTTGTACTTCAATCTTGTATTCACATAAAACAAAAATTAAAGAAAGGTATTTTAAGGATTGTTTTCAGTCACTTGTTAAATTCAATTTCATAAATTATATATATATATATATATATATATATATATCTATATACTTACATAATGTCCACAAGCACTCCTTAAAAGCAACACCTGATAAGTAAATACCACAAAAAAATAATGTAATAGTAGACAATAGCAATAAAGAAAAAACCGTCTATTAGACAAAATGCATTTCGCAGCAACGGTAAACAATTAAGTAGTAACGCCACATCTAAACAATAGTGCAACTATAAATGTTTATATAGAAGATCTTATGGATAGTCAATGCAAATCTTATTTTATAATTGATACCCAAATAATAAAAGTTGATGTCATTAGCATATTCATAATATTAAACCAAAGCATTTAAAATTTACCAGATTGTTTCTACACGAAGTTTGTTTAACTCGGTGTGACTTGAAAACAATCACTTAATCACATTCTGTAAACCTCAAGCTATACTTTATAATTAATTAGAATCTGTAAACTTTATCATACATTGACCAAATGTAAACAACATATTTCTACCTAATTTAAAAAAAAAACACTGGAATAATTGCTTGGTTATAAATTAATTTTATACCAAAAAATTAAATATTTTGTCCTGTAAATTATAAACGTGACATAAATAAAGCCAACTATGTGAGCTGACTTAAAGAAAACAAAGCATCACTACACAGACGGAATATTCAAAATACATACACAGCTGGGATTGATGCGTTGAAATTGTGCGCTTTCTGAGGACGTCTTCTTTCATGAAGTCGGAAACTTGTGGTCATCTAATGCCTACTTTCAGTCTTTGTACCTTGAAGATTCTATGACACTTGAACTATCATCAAATCAATTCACCAAAACCAACATTGCCGCTTCTACCATAAGATTGCTCAGATCCTACCATTTGCTTCGAAGCCATAGCTATGATCGACGATGTGTACAAGGACAGCTTAAAAGTAAACCCCACCGTTAACAAACTTCAGTAGTTAAGTACAATTCTCGCTAATAATTGTCAACAATAACTGTCCATAATAAAACATCATTCGCGATATTTATCTAATGCATATGTTCCGACAGGATAAAAGTAACCCCAAAAGGAAAACACACCCAGATAACACATAAACTCCTAAAGAATTCAGAGCAGAAGGTGTTGAAATTAGATCTCAAAAGAGTGTTTATTTAGAACAAGAGAAAAGAATAAGAATATAAAATAATGGCCATTTTGATGAATTTAAGTAAAAATTTTGATAAAAATATTCAAGAATTAAGGACAGAATTGGACAGATTGTTGTAAGATTAAAGCAAATTCTAAAATCAGAAAGTGAAAGGAATAAAAGGAAAATGAAGTATCTCAGTGAAAAAATAACTATAGGTTTAAAAGAAACTAATAAGACCATAGAGGGAATGAAATTTCTTCTATGCTCAAATTAGAGGTATAGCAGTACAGAGTTTAGAAGATATGGATGCTGCGAAAGAGAAAGTTGTTCAAATTAAGTCAAATCAAGAAGCACGTGAGAAAGATATAAATGGAAAAATTAAGAACTTAGATCAAAGGGTGAACGCAATTGAAGAAAGTTGTCAAGCAGGATTTAAAACAGATTTAGAAAATAAAGTAAAACATTCAGAACAGTATTAATGAGTATTAAGGAGTATTAATGTCATTAGGCGCTGTCAGAGTAATGTCCCATTAGAAAAATATTCAAAATTTCATGAAGATAATAAATTAAATCCAAAAATATTTTTAAATAATGTCAAAACTTTAATACGAGGTAGCTGGGATGAACAAAAAAACAAAATATAGTGAGCTCGATGTTAAAAAGAAGTGCTGAAATTTAGTTTAAACTTTACAGAAAACGAACTACGATCATTTAAAAATTTTGAGGTAAAATTTTTAAAAACATTTCTGGGGGATAATCTACAATATAGAGTAAGAGTCATGGGTTCACTTAGTTTAGTTTCAATGCAAGCTTTGATTATAGTAGTAGTTTTTATTAAAGTTTTGATCTATGAAGTCGCGATATAAAATAAATTACAATTAACACAGCGTTAAAATAAATAGCTTTGGTTGATATAAATTATTGTAGTGATCGATATAAATTAACATTTTGATCTTAGATAGTTAATTATAGTGGTTCGATTATAATTAAGAAGATAGCATTGTGGCTTTGAGTAATTAATATATTTGTACAGTTAGCGGTTAGCTGGAAATAAATAGTCGTGAGTGCTTTAGAATTTCACTGTAGCTACGAGTAGTTAAAAAGAACACTTGTGTAATCAATTAGTAATAAAAAATTGTTGTTATTGCAAAAGAGTTTTCGTTAAAATATCTTAAGGCAGCTCTTTTCAACCAAACTTACAAAGTAAGTAGGTTAATATAATCGCTACATCGTCGTCGTCGTCGCCGTCGTCGCCGTCGTTCGTTGCCATATTCCCATAATAATACAATAAATGATATATATGTACCTTGTTTAGTTTTTTACGCTGATTACAAATATGCTATACACTTTTCGATATCTCATTTAGTTTTCGAGATAATCGAATTTATTTGAGAAATGTTAACAGTACAAACTAATATAAACTTTAATAGATATCCAAATGATTCTTATTATCATTTCGGCTTCAGTATCACATCATATAATTTTTGTGCAAAAGAAGATCAATTAGTTCGCGAGCCTTTAGCTGTAGTTCATTGCGCTTGAAATGGCAGGGATGTGATACATGGAGATCACTATGAAGCAATCATTCCTAATTCGGCTGAAGATATTCCAACCGTACATCAAACTGACTTATTCGGAGGAATCACAATACCCGGGACTAATCACAGAATATATATTAACAATTTTAATTAATTATTCTCTATTTTTCTGTTTATTTGAGTGGTGCTGGGAGCTTATATCATTAAGTAGTCCGACTCAAACTTGATCAAGACAATAAAATTTATTAAATTATATTTATAATAATAAAATCTTGTTCAACATTTAAGTACTAGTTATTTAATTTAAAATATATAATTTGCTTTTATAAAATTTCCGTAAGTTTGGTTGTAAGGCGTACATGCGTCTTAGATTTTTTTTAAATGATGTTTTTTAGTTCTAGAATTCTAAGTAGAATACAATGGACAAAAATAAGAAATTTGATTGGAAATACAAAAAAAGAACGCGAAGAAAAAAATGAGAAAATATATGTCGACAAGTTATACGAATCTGAACAAGTATATTCAGTCATCTCGGTTTTCTGCTGCGCCACCTTCTAAAATAAGTATTTCGGACTGAGAGGCAGCAACATCTAATATTTCCTCAACATAAAAAATACAAAGCCACGAAATTGTTGGGTTTTTAAAAGTGAAACTGAGATGAAAGTTTGCAAGCCAGAAGAGGAAGATGACAATGAGGAAATACCAGATTCTGAAAGCAGTGGCATTCATAAAAGAGGTAAATTATTTATTGTTGATTATTAAAATAAATTTAGTGATGTATCAACATACTTATTGTTTGTAGAGCAATGTTTCTCTAGAAATAGGTAAAAATGTACAATATCAGATTGCCATAAGAAATGGATTAGAGGATACGTTTAGGATTCCTATGCCCATTCCTGAGTCTAGCTACTGGCTGGGGTTCGATGAATATTGGTTAGGTTTGTTTGGGATAACTAACACAAAAAGTGAACTGAATCGCAAATTTAGTTACTTAGTAAATAAAAGAAGAAAACTGATACAGCAAATACGTTTCGTTGCCTTTTGTTTAAATTTGTTATATTTAAGTTATCGAAGATTTAGAGGAAGAAGGTTATGTTACGCCTTTTGGCTGCACAAAGTTTTCGTTTAAATATTAGGAATAAAAGATTTTTTAATCCAACAACGGCAAGCGAACTGTGAACTGAGGTCGAGAACCCGTAATTTATCGATGTATTTAGGTTTAACTAGTAAGTACTTGTTGCAGTTATTTTTATAGTCTCATCTCACGACCACTCTTATGCTCACACGTTACGTAAAAATCAAGTTAGTCTGGAAGTACAGTCAGCGATTTCGTTACTTTTAAAGTCGCTTTTACACCATGCTCAAGTGCAAGGTTTATCAGTTTTTAAAGGATCTGCTGAACCCCAGCAGGAATTCTATCTTACTTATATGTAGGGCACTATTTAATCCTAGAAGGTTAAAATGCTTCAAGTGAACCTTTTGCTTAGTTTTTAATTGTTTCTTTTGCATGTAAATTTATAACCGTTTGATGACAATAATTTGCAACCACATTTGGGGTGTAATAAATTAACACACACAACTGGTGACGTAACGATTTACTCTCCAACTAATGGGCGGTTTTCTATGACATAAAATGTTTAGTAACTAAAAATGTAGAAGTTGACTCTTTCTTACTCTGTGTTAACACAATTTTGTAACAATTGCATCATGCATATTTTTTATAGTAACTATTATTTGAACTAGAAGTATATGAATTATATTAGACAATGAGAAATATCTTTCAATATCCTTGTTGTGAAATTCTCATGAGTTTTGACACTATAGAATATACTGCTGACGACCCCTAGTGACTTATTTGTACACTATACCTAACCTTCTGCATAATATCTTAAAATAACACAAAAATGACGATTTCCTCGTATTAGGGTGCGTTTTCTTTTCAAAGCAACAACTAGTAATTAAGTTCAAATAAAGTTTAATTAAAATTGTGGTTTTGTAAATATTTAACGGAATTTAGGTCTACTTGAAGCATAATTTTCTATAAATAACTGGACCAATTTGCGGTTGCCAAAAAAGATTTTTCTCTTTACATTAAAGTTTCGTCTAGGTAAGTTTTCTTAGGACACATAAATAGTAAATATTACCGGTTCAGGGACAGTGTGAGCACTTGTACCCTCCACCTCCGCCACCACCTGCCTTCTTGAGTTTTAATCGTTTATAATTAAAAATCCATCAGCACTAATTGTTTTCTAATGAGTTTTTCTGATTAAAAACCCATTAACACTCATCGTTTTTAACGGGTTTACACATTAAAATTCCATTAGCACTAATCGTTTTTAATTGTTTTTCCCATATAAATCCTATTAGCACTGATCGTTCTTAGGGGAAACACCCATTATCACTAATCGTTTACTAGTAGGCTTTCCCATTAAAATCCCATTATACTAATTGTTCATTAATGGGGAAACCCGTTAACGCTAATCGTTTTTTAATGGTAAAACCTATTAGTCAATAGTTTGTTTCTCAATCTCAACATCATTTTTTTAATTTCTTACGTAGCAAATTTTTCCAATTTGAACGCATACGTTGCATGTTTTATAAGAAGAAATCGAATCAAGCGGGATTAAAACCCGTGCTGCATGTATGTAAAGCAGACGTTTTAACCACTACATTATAGAATTAATCGAAATTGCTACTTGAACATCTCGTATTCTTGTTAAATGTACAGATACCATTTTAATTTAGAGATTAACTTAATAGCATCTAATCCTAAATTTATATAGACTTACAGGGTATTTATTTTTTATTAATGAGAAAACACATAAAAAATCATTCACACCAATCATTTTTTAACTACAAAACTCATTAACAACTAATTAACGCTAATCGATACTAAGAATCAATATCATTTCGAATGGACCTGCACCTTGCCGAAATTCTAGATTACTAAAACAGGTTCAACCAAAGTAGTAGGGTCGTTAGTCAGGAACCAGACTAAGACAGGTCCCCGAAAGAGGGCAGCGGCTCTTTCGGTACTTAGATTGGCAGAGACCATAGGGGTCGGTATGGCAGTCTAAGACACACTACTGCGATGTGGAAGGCAACGGGAAACCACCACATTACCTCCCAAGTACACAGCGTACTTAAACCGGAATAAACAAGATGGCATTCTCTGGGGTAAAAGATTCCGGAGTTAAAATAGTCCCCCATTCGGATCTCCGGGAGGGGCTACTTCGGAGAATGCAATCGGAAAGTTCAGAATAAGAGGCGGGAACATTTTGCGAGTCGGAGCGTAGAATGTTAGAAGTATGAAGCAAGTAGGTAAGCTACAGAACCTAAAAATGGAAATAAATAGGTTAACACTAGATATAGTAGGGATAAGCGAAGTTCGGTGGCCAGAGATGGGGGGATTTTGGAGTGGAGACTTAAGGGTAATTCATACAGGAGCAGAAAAAGGAAATTTGGGTGTGGGGATAGTTATGAGAAAAAAGATAGGATACTGTGTAGAAAATTACTTATAAACGAACGATAGAGTACACATGGTTAGATTAGAATCTAAACCGGCAAACACAGTAATAACACAAGTATACATGCCCACCTCTAGCTACAGTGACGAAGAGGTAGAAGCGATCTACAAAGATATCGAAGACGTATTAAGATACGTAAAAGGACATGAAAATTTAATAATTACGGGGGATTTTAATGCAGTGGTACGTGAGGGTATGGAAGGAACGGTAATAGGTTTATTTGGTTTAGGCACGAGAAATGACTGGGAAAATAGGCTGGTAGAATTTTGCGACAAGAACAATTTAATCATAACAATCACAGTTGAGTCTGCCAATGTAATCTCTCGTATCAATAGGATTTTGCGTAAAGATCCTCGCATCCGACCATGCAGCCTGAAACGTGTGGATGGCAAATACATCACTAACAAGAAGAAACAGCGAAACTGCTCGCAGACACGCACTTCCCTAGCAGTGTATCACCACCCTCCACATTTGGAATGTATCAATCCATCTCAGCTCCAAATGGGACTGACTGGGTGGTATCCAACCGCGTGGTGGATAAAGAAAAAATTAAATTGGCCATCTTAACCCTCCAACTTTTTAAGTCGCCTGTAATGAATAGTATCTTCCCCGTCCTACTACAGTGGGGTATGGAGGGGATGATTCCGCTCTGTGTGTTTTCACACCAGGCCAATACACAAGGTTTGCCCTCCACACTGTAGTAGGGCGGATTGAAAAGTACCTTAATAGCAATTTGTTAGCCTAAGGCGTATTTATTAATATTGAGGGTGTGTTTAGTGAAACCACCTTTGCAAGCTAACTTAAGCAACTAACTATGAAGTTTTACAATGCCGTCAAGTACATATTCGTGTAATTAAGGCGGTAAGTAAGGGCGGCCGCTGAGAGTGTTGTCACACTACTATGGAATTTAATAGTAGACAGCCGTTTCCAACGTTTAATGAAGCAGGTTTTTAAACGACGATATAGCTATTGTGGTAGTCAGCAAATTTAAGCAAGTGCTGTGTAACTTAATGCAATCAGCCATCAACCCCAATAAAACGGGACTGGTGCTGTATTCTGATAAAAGGCAGTTAATGGTAACTAAAGTATCAACATTCATCCAAACCCCTCTACTTCTTTCAGAAGGGGCCAAGTAGCTAGGCATAATCCTTGACAAGAAGTTGATTGGGGCCAAATATCTACAAGCCAAACTACCAAGGCCAACTTAACTTTTGGCAGTGTAAACGTTCCATAAGCAAACTTTGCATCTCCTACCAAAGGCCGTCGTGTGCTATACACTGCAGTAGTTAAACCAGTGCTTAGCTATAGCACTTTAGTCCGGTGACCTAGGACCCGGCTAGCCCATGCAGCTAAAGAGCTGACTCATATCCAAAGATTGGCCTGCCTAAGCATCACAGACGTAATGCGATCCACACCTATGGCAAGTTTAGAAGCTATTCTAGGCCTCGTTTCCTACATTTGATTTTACAATGCTCCATGCGAAAATATTACATTGGCCAGGAAGTGAGTTTTTACCTGGAAATTTTGAATTTTGCGAAACCCTTGCTACTCCAAGTAAGGTAGAGGTTTTCAACGTGCGTGAAAACACTAACACACTGGATCTACAGTTTACCTCTCATCCGAACGAGAGCATATTTTTGAGAAAAATGCTCCCCTAACATTTTTCAAGCGGTCTGTGTCGGAAATCGAACCCGGGACCTTGGGCTTAGTAATCACACGCGAACCAACTAAGCTACTGAGCCGCCCAAGGCTCACTTTGCTGGACCTTCATGTGGAGGAGATGACTTTGAGGCGGCACATATACTGCCGTTCGAGTTCTATTGATCGATAAGAGCGCGGGAGCAGAAACCACAATATACTAGGGAAGGCGGTACGCAACATGTCTCCCTACAAGAACTTTCAGGAAGCGTTTCAAGGTTTGTCTTAACACTAGAGATACGCTCCCAAGCGAGACAGATAAAGGTACAGGTGCAGGCATCTTTTCAGATGACCTAGACCATCATGAAGGTGCTCCACTGGACAAGCTAACTACTGTCTTTCAAGTAGAACTTATGGCCATCATGCAAGGTTCTAACGCTATTCTAGAACGTAGAGTCAAACATAAAATTATATGCTTTATGAGCGATAGTAGAGCACCTCTTCTGAACCTAAATAAACAGAAGTTTCTCTCAGAGGTGGTACTACAATGCCCTCGCATCCTTGAGATCGCTTCTGACACTAACGCCCTTGAGCTATTTCGAGTCAAAGGCTATTCAAGAGTACATGGCAATAAACAGACAGATGCTCTGGCGAGGGAGGAATCGGTTCGGAGCTATGTTGGCCCCTAGCCTTTGGTTACGCTATTTCCATTTGCGATGTTCTCCATTATAAACATTTAACCCATCGCCGTCATAAGGACAAGTAGGTTTGCACGAATGGCTGCCGACAAACAGAAATGTTTATTAGGTCTCCCATAACTAAAATTAAAAAAATCTGTAGTATTCTTGCCGAGACAGAAACTACGGTTGGTACTCTGATTGGGCACTACAAACTAAAAGAAGTATCTATCCAGAATGGGCCTGTCAGTCGAACCCACATGTTGTGGTTGTCAGCAGGAGGACGAGACGTCGGTGCATATTCTGCGCACATGATCGGTACTCAGCCATTTCAAGGAACCGTGCTGCGGGGATTGCTGGCCTGACAAATACAGAATTAGACACTCCATGATCCGACATCTTTAAATTCATCCGCAAGGCTGGGTGGATGTGTGATGAAGGACCTATTTAGGACAAAGTAGGCAGAACGATGGGTCCACCAGGAGGCCTAAGTGCATGTGACGTTTGCTACCTTCCTAATTAAGTCAAACCCCTTAATTACAAAACAATTAAACAAATTAAATACTAATTTCGATTACATGTGCAGTATTTTAGAAGTCTCGCTACTGACTACGGTAATGTGAGCGGTCAAATTGGTTTAAAATTATTTTTGGTTAAGAGGTTTAAATTGTATTAATGCTGTGGCGCCGCTTGGTCTACCCGTGACCAGAATGATGACAATAGAACGCAAAAAATGGGTTTAAACACAAAAGTTAATAGATGGGCACCCTGTGGCGTGACATCTTTAAATAAAAATGATTGACAGGTCCTGCAGTGCGAGATGACTTGATTGACAAGTACAAGACCTTTACGTTTTAGGGTTATTCAGATTACAATAGAAAATCTCGAGAACGTTATTTGTATAATTTCGGGAACTTTTGCGAAATAATTTAATAGGTATAAATATTAGTTAAGAGGTTTCGCAGTTTAGTTCTAATTGAAGTTAAGTTCTAACTAAGCTTTCATTACGATATGTTCTAGTTTAAGGCTTTGAAGGATGTCATATACATTTCTGTGTACTGTCGATATAAATTAGTGTTGATTATAAATTATTTTAGTGATCATATAAATTAATCATACTGCCTGCATAGTAATTTAGAAGATCGTAATCGTACTATTAAAAATATAATACTTGTACTGTTAGCGATTAGCTTGGAAAGTAAATAAAGCGTTAGGAGAGCTTTTAGAATTCCATTGTAACTACAAATTGTTTGAAAAGCTTGTATACTCAGTTTGAAAATAAAGAACTGTTGGTAGTGCAAATATAGTTTATAGAGATATAGAAAAATGTTGAAAATACAATTGATTTAGCGTTGGACAAAATGGCACTTCTTTGCCAAGTGAAGGAAGCTAGTTTTCAATCTAAAAATATTTTATAACATGCCGCTATCATTTTATTAATTTATTTCGGCAATAACTTGGGTATTATTAAAGCACTTTAACACTTTCTTAATTCCTCAAACTATAATTGCGCTAGTTAGTCCCTCTACGAAATAAAAAGGATATGATCAATTTATTGATTACGTACTTACGTTTGGAGATATCAATTAATTAATGCTCGGGATTCAGGAAGTTTTCCGGATAAATAGGTATTCCGGAAACGATAAGAGAGTAGCTTAAAATAGCCACACTAATTATGCTGTAATTTTAAAGATCTGCATCCGTCAACCTATTTAGAGATAGAGCAAATGGTAACAGTCAATTCTGAAACCCACAACTAAGTTTAAAAGTATGAAAATTAACCAATTTATGTTTTGTAAAATTGTAAAAAGTTGCAAGTTCTATTATAAAAATTAAATATTTTGCAGTTTAATGTTAAGAGTTAATAATGGAAATTACTACTATTTTGGAGTGGATATATCAAACAGCTTAATAGTTAACAATGCTAAGGAACTGCCTATGTGAAAGTGACTAGGCTTGAATGACAAAATCTCTTTTATGAAACGGGTAAATAAGGCAATATAAGCAAGCTCGTTTACTTTAATGTATGCTAAATATATGACAGTCGAAGCACCCTATATTTAAGTGTTTCTTTTCTGTAGTAGTAAGTTGTAAACGATCATCTCTTTTTCTAATATTTGCTTTAGCCACTATAAAAAAAACAAATTTTGGTATCTGATCTAATCCTATACAATACGCACGCACCAGTAATTAGATAATTAATATTGTGATGTTTGTTGGAATCTCTTTGTTGAAGTGTGTCAACACATATTATGCCAATTAAATTGATAAATTAATCATTTATAAACAAAGTTCGTCCGTGACCAATGACCGTCTTTCTTTTAGATGCAAGTGTATTTAATTTATTATTTAAAAGGCAATAATTCAGAGATGGAATAGTTTTTTACACAAGGTGATTCTACCCCCACCGAAATGCACCTGCTAGTTTGTGGTTTGTTGTAGTAGGACGTAGATCGAGTAGGTCGTGGGTCTTGAACATTTCACGCTGTCGTGCGACAGTCAGTTAGTCCGTTCGTATTATGCACTTCGTATCGGTTTGTGTACATACACATACAGTATTGTTCAACACATCTTTATACATTTCCGCATTGTGTTTGATTTAACTGTTAAACTAGGAAAGTTTTAAAAAGTACGTCTTGAATTTGTATATAAGAGGATTGATAAACATCAACATTGTGTCACGTGTTTAATACCGGCAAGCCCGAACCCTTAAAATCAATAAGGAAGTTTGACCAAAATCCCGAGTGATCCCTTAAGATAACAAAACCACTACCTGTTTTAGGAGAATGCCTTTCGTTTGCTTACTGAACGCACCCCATTTTCAAACAGTAAAAGTTGGCAACTCAACTAACAATATTAAACAAAACCGCATCTGAAAACAAAACAGCTTGCTTTAATACCGGTTTAAATATAGTTAACGCGATTGTGAGTGAACGTGAATATCGCTATATACAAATTATCCAATAATATAATCATCACAGACTGTTTGATTTTTATTAATGGCTTAGCGACACGAGGATTTTTTCCTGCAGCTACAAATTTTACATGTAAGTATTACACTGTAGTATATTATGCAATTATAATTAGGTTCCCATGCGTAAGTTTCCAATGAATGTGTGTATTCAGGGTTAGTAGATCAGTTGATTGTCGTTTATTATAGGACGCCAGTTTTGACACAAAAACTAATATGAGCTGCGCTGCTTAAAAGAGAAACTGGCATAGTTTTTGCCTTTTAATCAACTTAAAATTATAAAGACCGTTTTATTACTTAATTGAATGAATGAGCGCAAATGTGTGTCTAATATAAAATTCCAAACACCTGCTTTTTACGAACAAAGTTGTGGCCAATATTTTATTAGTGTTGTCCGTCCCATATAATACGGTGAAAGATTTATGAGTTCCTGGGAATCGTTTTGCAACAACAGATGCACGAAAATCGGCGTGCCGTAATCTAATGTTGGCTGCTTTTGCTGCGGATTCTAAAAAAAATTAACCTAGTGCTAAATACCGCAAGAAGTGCATAGTACGTAGCGATTAAGCAAACTAACAACTTTGCACTGTATTTACATAAAACGGCTCTAGAAGTTGTAGCTTCTATAAAATGCATAAGAAACAATGCGTACTTGTACCTATACACCCCATAAGCTGTGTTGTAGGTTAACTACAACTTCTACATAACTCTAAAATCTGTTAGATGAAGGATCTAAATGTTACTTTTTAGTACAATTTGTATTAAAAATACCCTACATGAGATTTAATTAAGAGAGGTTTAATGTCAAGGCAACGTTTTTTCGCTTTCTTTCGTTATAGAAATTATGCAATGTTTTTGATATCTCAATGAAAATGATTACTGCTATATTAATTTTAAAACTAATTGAGTTGACATGTTTCGTTTATATATATATATATATATATATATATATATATATATATATATATATTTCTGTAATTATAAGGTTAATTTAGGGGTAGGTTAAGTCATTGGGGTCGTAGAATAAGCAAGGGAAACTCCCAAGTAACAGAAGCACGGAATTATAGATATTAGAAGAGTAAATAGGTCATTATAAAAATTATTAGTTGCAAGCACACTGTATATAGCAGTACAAACAATTAAAACACATATCCAAGAGTAGCTATTAGAAAAGATTAGGATTTAGAAAAGGTAAAGAAACGCATTAAAATTAAATCAGTGGAAAACCTGCATGAAGTGGCTAGATACACATTCATAAAGTGTGTAAAGATATTATCGTAAAACGCACGCAGAAATTATGCATTATTTAAAAGCGTACGTGATCTAAGAGAATCACAGTTGTTCGAAAATCCAATTTATTGGGAAATAAACAAACACCAAATTTATTCAATTTAGATTAAAATAAGGCCAACAAACAAGTCTACGTGATCAATATGTACGAAAATTCCTGGGATTCCTGAAGTAGATATAAGCTATAACAATTGAATTACGTGACTTCAAGCACCGCGTCATGCAATTAAAAGACATACAATTGGTAAATTTTCCCAAAATAATAAGTGATAATATGCTTGACCTCGCCTAGCACGTGAAGTCAGCAAATCACAAACAAAAGTGGGACGATCCTATAAATATCTTGAGAATGGAATATCAAGTGAGTATACTTTGGAACTGGGCAGTGACTATGCTTGAGAGCGCCAAATATTTACGCGCATAATAAATATTTGTTAACAGTGAAATTATAAAGTGTATAATTGTGAATATTGTGCCGTACTTCTGAGACGGCTCTGAATGTCCATCTGAAGGTCGATCTAAATGTCAATCTGAATTTACCATCTCAATTACGATATAAATTACAATCATAAATTACAAGTAACATAATGTTACGATTCCTGTAGAACTTTAAATTACGAGCCATTACGATCACAAATACAATTTTGGAGAATGCTGCCTACTCAAGCAAATTGAGGGCAAATGTTCTATTACGGAAATGGAAAACTTTTCATTGAAATAAACGCACCGATAACGATTTGGATATCGACTTCAATTCTTGGGAGCACCTATGAAAATAATTCGGGTTAGAGATTTTGATATGACTTATTTTTAAAACTGTTTTATCTCAAATATTTTTGATATGATTTATTTTTATACTGTTTTATCTCAATCATAATTTAAAGTGTAAAAGCCGACAAATTGGGGGTTTCTTGCAAAAGTTTTATGAAAAGTTACAGACAGCTTGAAACGTTTCAATAAGTCTTTAAAGGTAATAAAATCTCGTTTTGCTGGCTTGATTTCGAATAATTTGACAGATGTATATGATATAAAAAGGGAGAAGATAGTTAAAGGAGTTGTAAATATTCAATCATTATACTGTGTATTATAGAAGTGCTTTATTTAATTGAATCAGCTAGTCGAGGCAAAAGAAAATTATAAATTAACATTTTCACAAGTGTTTGAGTGGTATAAGGGGCTGTGAGAGAGTAACAGGGGTTAACACAACATAAATTATTGCACCCAATCGTAGGGGGGGGCGAATATCACAGCAATATATATAGCTATGCTCTCTTTTCGTGCCCCAATGTTGGGTTGACATAAAAGTGCAGTGTCCTCCTATTTGAATACACTACTTCCTCCTTACTGTGATAGAAATATAACTCCAGCAATTTGCATTTAAATAAAACTTCGTTACAAATTCCGTGTTTTGATTATGATATGTTCTAGTTTGATATTTACAAAAATTGCTTCTCCACGGCTACTCATGTACACTACCTCCTAGGATATACTTACCCCAACTACCCATTCTTTCAACACCTTTACACACACCAAAATACAAAAATAAAATAAAATCCTGGGACAAACATACACTCTTTTATTCATATGACAAATGATTATTCAGACAATTTCAATATTTACATTGTCATATTTACAATAAAACATTTCACCTTTTTTTTCAATTTAAATTGTTTGTGAGTTATTACACTTCAACCTTTTTATTTTTCAAAGTAGATGAGCCTATCGTGAAACTTTAAATTTACCCTTACTTGGTCTATGGTCAGCTCAGTATAAACTTTTTCCTTGATATGCATAAAATATTGCATGGTCAAATTACTCTAAAGACCCGTTTACTCTTTACATCAAAAATTATTACTCCTGTTTTTACCTACTCAAATAATAATGGAAAATTGTCCTTTATATACGGTAATCAAATTAATTTTCAGTTCATAAAATTTTCACCACATGATTCTAAACACACCTAGCTTTATAACACACTGCCAGCACCACAGTTCAACAATAGAACAAATTCGTTACCTGGCGTGTTTTTCGGTCGCACCACTTCCTCGGATGACCTTCACCAAACTCACGTACTTGGATTTTCCCTACGTTCTCACTCCTACATGGACAGCAACTCCATCTCAACTCGTTCATCCAGTTCCCCCAGTTATTAGTGAATGCTTTTCATACCATCATCCATCCAAATTATGCCTCCGTCTCAATTTAACGTGCCACCAGCACTCCCGTGCAAGAAATACTTGGTTCGCTTACCTCAGTAGCATCCTGCTGTACTCGTACAATTATTTATACTAAATTATTTTCAGCCCATTTAATTTGTTAGCACCAACTCGTGCCTTTAGAACAGTTGTAAAATATACAAACGACTGCACTATGTCGCGGCTTTTAATTTTAAATTAGGATGTCTTCTCGATGCTACTTAATGTACTCGAAGCGGATCAGAAGATTAAGAGAGCCCTACCACCTCTGGCAAGAGCTTTTATAATTTTCAAATCCTTTCTCTAGTCACATATTTCTACAGCTTTCGCTGAATTATCACATTCGTTACAAACAATTCTCTAAATTCCTCCACTGAAATACACAACGTACGTTTAAAACTCAGAATTCACTCCTTCCACCATGGCTTTAGCACGAAAAACTAGCTATCAGTTGCAACCGTAGACGCGTACCTAGAAATTCATTCCTCTCCATATCTTTAACCACTTGCAAAACATGCCCATAGTGCCTGCGTCTCAATTTTCCTTGCAGTCATGCGTTCATAACCACTATTTTCTGTCTCACTCGTGTTTCCCTTACTTTCATCGAGCTCCTATTATCTACGGTTACCATTCCCTCGCTAAATGTGCGCCTTGAAAATCGATATCGACGACAAACATCTAGCATCTTTGTTTTACCCATTTGTCTTTTAAAATATACTCGTCTGTCACGCGCTTGAAAACCGCTTGCCCTTCTATCAGATGATGTATTCTCTGTCTCTCTTGATTGCTTGCTATCGATTCTCCGTCCCTTAAAATTATTGATTTTTGCTTCAAAAATAACATATTTGTCCGTTAACCTGGCTTTTCCGTTGTACAATACCGTGAAAAGTTATCGCCTCGTCTTCTAGCTTTCAAATAAATATTTATTTACTTGAACCTCTCATTCTCTGAACTCCTCGACCGTTTGGTTATGTTATTCTTCTACGAATTAAGTTAACGTACCTTTTAGTTTACGATACTAAATAAATATCCGTTTCATCAATTATTGATTTCTATTTACCGCGAAGCATTAATATTTGCCTGCAATAGTCAACCTTGTATTGAATTAACATATACAAATTATTGATGTTTCCCTACCACGAAGCCACATAAAAATATGTCATTTAACACTAAAAATTTGTGTATTTAATTGTCTAGCTTGTCTTATACTAAAGTATGCAAATTATTGATTTGAAGCGTAATAAATAAATAATTATTTTTCTATCTACAGGGTCGTTATAAAAATACTTTTTGGCCTATTTACACACGTTGACCTTTAACCTACACAGTAATATATATATATATATATATATATATATATATATATATATATTACAGTCTTAAGGTCAGTTGACTCGTGCCCCACCATTGGGCTTCATAAATGCTCTGCAGTCTACCCTTGTAATAAGGCTCCACGATTTGGGTGCGATAAACCCTTTGAAAATTTTCCGGCCTTGTAGGTGAGCTCCTATTAAAAACGCCCCACTAACTTGGGCGCCATAAATGCTCTGAAATTTCTCAGGATCTAAGCCCCACACTTGGGCTCCATAAATGCTCTGCAAAAGCTCCAATAATGGGCGTCATAAATGCTCTGAAGTTATGCTCGATTAAACCCTAAAATTAATTCGAGCCTCACAAATTGGGACGACATAAAAACTGCTGCTCACTTTTTGATGAAGATTTTCCGTTTGGACGCCAAAATCCTCTCAGCTTTTTTTTTGCTATACTTAAAATTGCTAGTTCATCAGGGAAGTTCGCCACGGCTGCTCAGCTGAAATCTGAAATACTACCCTATTACTCTAAGAAAGAAAACTCGACTACCAAACATTCACCAACAGAAAATTCTATACAACAAATCTTTATCTTATTATTATTTCACACAGATTAAATTACACTCATCCTCGTTTTACAATAATTCATTTTCAATCCAATATTTGTGATACAACTTTACTCATCAATAAACTCAGTAAAGTAACTGGACTTAACTATACCCTTACTTTAACCCCAGGTCTAATCGGAGCTCATAGTAAAACCCTTTTTGGACACATGTGCTAATTTTTGCACGTAAAATCACCAACATACCCTTTTACTTTGTACATAAACAGATACTGAAAAATTATTTTATAAATATAAATCCTTTTATAAAAAATATGGTCAAAAGTACTCTATAAAAGTTCAAAAATAAACCCTTTTGTCCTTCATCATCATTAGATCTTCAGTCCTGAAACTGGTTAGACGCGTACCATCATTGTTTCCTATTCTGAACTAACCTACACATTTCCCTGAAATTTGCAGTCTGTCCATGCTATCATCCTCATACATCTGAAGCACAGCATTCCAAAAGACTGCTACCGTTTTTCTGTCTGCTTTTCCTACTGCCCGTATTTCATAGGCATACTGTACTGTGCTCCACACATACACTTTCAACAATTTTCTTCTTGTTTCTATGTTTGTTGTCTTTCATCATTGGCGCTGTTCTTTCTTGGTAGATGCAGTTTGAACCCCTTCTATTGTTTTACAATTATATACCCTATTTCTTCGACATTCAGTGGTTGTGAAGGGGGGTAAGCAGCCTGTGGATGCCAAGTTCCCTCAGCACTTGAACATTTAGCAATTTAATATTTTTTTCACTATATCTTTTCGCACAGTCAACATTAGTTGCAGACATTTTACAACCAACACCTGTAGTTGTTTATAATAATCATCAGATTTATCTGTGCTTATTTTTTCGCATTAAGTTTTCTGTCTCAAAATTGGTTGGGCACGTACCTGCACATATTTATATTCTGATCTAGCCTACACAGTTCCCTGAAATTCTCACACAGCCTGTATACCCTTCTATTGTTTTCTAATTTTATGCCCTATTTCACCGAGATTCAGTGAAGGGGGTAAAGCAGCCTGTAGCTGCCAAGATCTGCCAACACTTAAACATTTGCCGAATTAATAATTTTCCAGTAAATCCTTTCATACAATTAACATTATTCGAGAATATTGCCCAACCAATAATTGTAGTTGCTTATAATAATCATCATGTTTAAGTACAGTTACTTTTTCGTCATTAATTTATCTATTTTTGGACTGGTTGGATGCATACCTCCATTGACTTTTATTCTGAGCTAGCCTACACATTTCCTTGGAATTCCTACAACCTACATCTTTCACTATCTGTGTGCAGTAGTCTAACCTAGGTCTACCTTTACTTCTTTTTTTCCTATCTCTGCTTCTAATATATTCCGCACTATTCCCTCATACCGTGGCCTATCATCCTATCTCTCCTATTGTTTACCGTTTTCCACATATTTTTTTCTTCTACTACCATTTTTAAAACTTCTTTGTTCTTAACTTTGTCTGTCCATGATATCTTCATCATCTGTAGCACCACATTTCAAAGACTTCTACCTTTTTCTTGCCCGCTTCTCCTACTGTGCAGGCTTCGCAGCCGTACGGTGCTGAGCTCCACACATATGTTTTAAGCAATCTTTTCCTTGTTTCTATGTTTGTTGTCTTTGATTACAGTAGTTGCTTTTTCTTGTTAAATGTAGCACCACCTTGTGCTAATTTTTGTTTTATATCTTTTGGGCTTTTCCCATCTTCCGTTATTTGGCTTCCTAGGTAGCAGAAATCCTTAACCTCTTGTAAGTTCTTGTTACCTATTTGTATTCTTGTTATTGATTTATTTTCTTCTCCTTTGCATGCTAGTACTTTAGTTTTATTTTTGTTAACTTTCATAACGTATCTCTCTGTTAGAACCGTTTCCATTTCATTAAGAGCAGCTTCTAATTCTTCCTTGCTAGATGCTAATACCGCTATATCATATGCAAATCTAAGCATTTCAATTTTTTGTCCCTGCATAGTAATTCCAAATGTCTTCCTGCATTTGACAGTATTCATTGCCTCTTTAATGTACAAGTTAAAAATTAATGGGGATAGGGCACATCCCTATCTCAACCCTTTCCTAATATTTACTTCTCTACGTTCCTGCTCTAATTCTATTACTGCTGCTTGCTCTTTGTATAAGCTATGTACTAATCATCTATCCCTATAACTCATTCCATTTTTTGAGTATTTCATACATTTTCTCCCATTTTACAGTGTTGAATGCTTTTTGACATCTCAGAGCTAAAATAGCCCCCCGTGTTCCCCTGTTTCGCCTAAACCTAAATTGGTCTTCTGCTAGTATTTCTTCTGCCCGTTTTTCCATTCGTCTTTGTACAATTCTAGTTAATATTTTTGATACGTGTGCTGTCAAACTTATTGTTTGAAAATTTTCACATCTATCCACGCCTTTCTTTTTTGGTATAGTTACTATGATGTTACGTTTGAAATCTTTGGGTATTTCGCCTGTCCCATTCATATAGCTTAGAAGTTGGAAGAGACGTTCTGTTACTGCTTGTCCAGCCGCTTTTAGAGTTTCCGCTTGTACCTTATCCGTACCCGGCGCCTTACCATTTTTCATACTCATTAATGCTAATTCAAACTCATCTCTAAGTATAGGATATCCCAAGTCATTTTCAATGTCTGATTCCTGTTCCAGTGCAGTTAGTTCTTCTCCTGGATATAAATTCTCTATATATTCTTGCAATCTACCCACTTTCTCTGCATTTTCTATAATGACGTTTCCTCCCGCGTCCCTAATATTTTTGTTATACGGACTTACAATATTTACAACCCTAAAATTGATTCTAATTAGTTTGTATGCTTCATCTGTCTTTCCTACTTCCATCTTAGTTTGTACCTCTTTGCACTGTTCACCAATCCATTGTTCGTTAGCTTTCCTGCATTTGTGAATAATTTCCCATTTTATGGCTTTGTATCTCTGTTTTCCTGTTTCGTCTGGTTTATTTTTGTATCTTCGTCTTTCTTCTATTAAATTCAGGATATTCTTTGTTATCCATGGTTTCTTATTTTCTTTTTGTGTATACCCCAGAATATCTCTGGCCGCCATGTATAGGCTGAATTTAATGTTATTCCATTCTGTTTCTACTTTCTTAGCATCAGATATTTTCCCGATATCTTTCAGCAATTCGTTTGACTTTTTTTCGAATCTTTTTGAATATCTTTATCTTTTAGTTTTTCTAAGTCAAAGTGCCCTTTTCCGTCTTTTTTTAAATATTGAAATTTAAGTGCGGCCCTCATAATTACGATGTTGTGGTCAGTGTCTATATCTGCTTCTGGGTAGCTTCTACAGTCTTTTACTTGATTCCTAAACCGTTGTCTATTACGAATGTAATCTATTTGATATCTTCCTATATCTCCTGGCATCTTCAACGTATATTGTCTTCTACCATGATGTTGAAATAATGTGTTTGTGATGACTTCGTTTGTTCATAATATTTCTAAAATTATGCCTATACAGCATCAAAATGTCATAACGCACCAAATGCACACAACAGAATAAAGTTTCACTAAAAAGTTACCTGGTAAGCACCACCTCACATGGATCTGCAACGAAACGATCGATGACGTTGCCCTCGACAATGACTGCACGTTCAGGAACCAACCTCGAACTTGAATCATACCCTTCTTGACGGCAATCTGCTACCCAATTCTCTCGTCCACCAATTTACGGTACTTCCAAACTTTTACATTTTATCTACGGATCCATCTAGCCTCAGTACACCAACACATCGATCCATTTAACACCCACTACTGCATATAAGTGCTTATCTTGCACCAACTACCAAAATTAGCAAGCAATCTCTACTTACAGTTCTGAAGCAAGTTTCGTATACTCAAAATGTACTGTATAAAAATTGTTGAACTGCGTATACAACAATAAACCAACTTGTGCATGTTTTAATTAACTTTAATTAAAATATTAAAATCACTTGTCGCGTAATTGGTTTGGATGAGAAGTAGAAGAGAGACTCTCACTGCCTCTCAGTGGTTATATAGACATTCTGCCCCCCTTTCTAGTTGTAATTCTTGAAAACACACCACTACAAACAAATAAACCTTCTTGGTGAATTTACTAAACGGTCAACACGATTCCACAAACCACACGCTCACAAACAATTTTCAACCGTCTTCAAATTTGAGAATTTTCCAAAACAAATAAAGATTTACTACGAAAATATATTATAGTTTCACAACGGATATTAAATTCGCCGAACCCTAGCTTCAACTGACACAAGTTCTACCATCTAAAGCACGCCTTCATAATATGCATATTAAAGTTGTCTTGCTCTCACTCACATACGGAAGTTTTCTATTTCTTTCTTTGTACCCTTTCTATATTTTATCTTCCTACTACCAGTTTTCTGTATCCTAGTCTAACCTGTATTTAATATTTTCCCTCTCTCGACTATCGTCTATCTCCCTTCTATATGGGTAGTCAAACAATCTATCTTTGTTTATCATATGCACGTTACACCAGTCCTTGAAGTCAACCATTACTAAAACATTTCTTACTTCACCTTTTCAAGTTGACGTATTTCCAAACACGCTCTTCTTTATTGTATCTACTAACTTCTACCATTTCAAAATCAACGAACATCTACCCTAATGATAACTTTTATTTCATTCTAATACATGCCCAAATACTTTCTCTTTATTTAACATCGATCCCTGCTTGTAGTTAACCTTCAATGCCATTCGTCCAATATGTTTGTTTATAACGATCTTGAGCGTTTAGCTAGAAATCCTTGACGATTATTTTCAAGTTTCGTAAATTAATACCTAGAATGTTTTCAACGTTATAAACTTCTATTGGTGATGTTTTATTTGCCTGCTTCCTCTTAAAAATCAATAACCGTTATAACTTATAGCCCTTTTGCTATTATTAAACCTTTTAAATGTTTACAAATGTTTAAGTCATACACTAAATTATGATAAATTATGCACGCAAAGAATATTTACACTTAGAATATCTGTTACTTCCTGAAAATCCTTCACCCTCCTTGATAATGGTCGTAAAATTATTGATTTTTACACTAGAAAATTGAAAGCTTTCGGACTCCTATACCTACACTCTAATCTAAATAAGATGCATGTGTTTACACTGCACGTTAAGGATCTACATTTCTTACATGTACTATTTGTAATTGGTATTTACAATTACTCTAAAATAAAGTAAAATTAACCCAGAAATCTATTTTAAAAATGCAAATTCCGACACTATAATTATGGAAAGTGTTTTAAAATTTTAAATGAATTGTATATGCACGCGGTATCTTACCATAAATAATTAGCTGACTTATCTACTCTATTTCATTCTATAAATACACAGAACAATCCCCCTATTTGAATGCAAAATTAACTAAATTTTTGTTTTATTTGGATTCAAATATCCCTAGTAATTATCAAGTATTTAAATGTACATTTATTATTTACTAATACCTATCACTATTATTTATGTCAAACTATCCACTAATATTTGCACCTATTCACTTCTTGAACCTAACTTTCTTCTTACGCCTGACAGTTATCTTCCTTCGCCACTTTGATTCTTATTCTTTCTCCTATCACTATCACTATATGTACATTTACTTCACGGAATACTAAATTATCATTGACTTTATTCATCCCTATGTTTGCTTCAGACAAACCATACGGCACTACTTTAAAATTATAAACTTTTCCCTCTACGGAAAACCCTGTTTACCTTCTAGAATTTTTATGTAGCGGAACCAACTAGAAAGAATTCCTTAAATCAGGTTTACTAAAAATAAATTACCCACTTAACCTCGTTAACAGTGTATCCATGGAAGGTGGACAATGAAATTGCGGTTTAGTCCGTTGATTAATCTTCCTCGCATCTAAACATAAACGAATACTATTATCTTTCTTTTTAACTACAACCAACGGGTTCAGCAAATGTGTATTGGAAAATTCAATTATGCAATGACAACATTTTTGTTAATTCCTCCTGATTTACTTCTTCCCCATATGCTGCAGGTATTGAATATGTTTTTGAATTAAAAGATTCGGAAATATCTACTTCCAAAACGTGCTCATACTCTAGCGCCGTGCTCGCTTCTACATCCGCTAACTCTGAATGTTTGTGTATCAAAGCTTGAACCTCTTCCAACCTTTCTTCTGGACATTTAATAGTATCAACTTCTTTAACCTTCAATCAATGAATACACGCCTATCCCTTACAGTTTAAAATTTTGTTGTCAGTTTGGTTTAATTATTACTTTCTATAATGACTAAAACCATTTACGTAAAATTAAATTATATTGGCTTTTACACACACTCTTCTAAATTCAAAATACTAGCTTACAAAAAAATCTCATCATACAAACTAATTAATCGATACATATGCTCTTTTAAAAATTCAAACAAGATATAGTTATGTTACCGTTACAGATGTTTGTTGTTGCCTTTTTCTAGAACGTAATTATCAATCCATGCTTCAAAATCTTATAAATCGTTTTACAAAGTAAGTCTTTTCATGCAAATTGCTCCACATACCATATAACAAACCATTCCAATCGTATTCGCTTTACTCCAATTAAGAAGACACTTACGGTAGTTTCAATCATTTTTAATTATTTTCTATTTTTAAAATCATTGTAAGTACATCAAATATTCTAGTCACGTTTGTGCATCAATCAGTACTTTACCGTCGGCTTAAAAGCGTTTTCAAAATTCCATAATGTTTAAATCACCTTCACTACTAAATACAGTACATGTTAAATTGAACTTTAACTACTTAACATATTATTCGAGTAGACCGCCTGTATGGTGTGGTTTGATTATGTCCGCCTATTTAACATCGATTGGCTTATATTACGGCGAGCCTCTAATGATGTCGGCATCTAGATCCTTCTCGGTCAATCTTGTTATTTTTATGTTCGAAGTGGTTGGTTCTCGAAGTAGGTTGTATTCAAGTCTGTTATCAACATTAGAAGGTTCTTTTGTTCTAATTAGTACATATATCTATATAATAATCGATGTCACTTACCTGTCTTATCAATATTCAAAATTTGATTGCTTCAACTAGCCTTAGATTATATTATAATTGGAGGATATTGTGTATCTTATGTTTTATTTTAGCATTTGATTGTTCTACAACATAGATCAATAAAGACGCTCCTCACTACTTAGATGTGCGATTCATGTTTGAAACTTAATTTAATACGCTTTCACCGAAATACTAAGATATTTTTGTTAATAAATGAAAATTCTTTTTTCACCTGAAATTTAAAATATTATACACGCGGTTCTACATAAAATTGACATAAAATTGAGTTGTTGCACGTAAATTGATTCTTATAAAACAGAAATCTTTTAATAGCATTTACACGTGCGAGTACAATGTTTTCATTATAAAATATGGATGAAACCCTTTGAAAAACGCTTGTTTACGCGTAGAACATACCGTTATTCTTATCTACAGCATACTCCTGTCGTCATTAAACTATGTAATCATCACGATTTTTTATGCATTTATACTTTTTATGGGCATTTCACTAATTTTAAGTTCCTTGATTACATTTTTATATTAGAATTTGATTGTTCTAGAATACATTCAATAAACACGCTTCTCACTACTTAGAAATACAATCGTAATTTCTTTGTGGAACATGGGATTGATGTTTTAAGAATTAATTTAATACACTTTCATTGAACTAGTAGCTTGTTAGCTATGAAATTTAAATAAGCTTTTCCACTAAAACTTTGAATATTATTCTTGTATTAATTGCAAAATGAAAATCTTGTAGAATATGTCCATGCATTTACACGTAATTTATACCCACGGCTTTAATAATAAAATGTGGATGAAACTCTTTTGATTACTCAATCATAACAAATTAATTTTAATACACTTGTACGTATCGAACTATCTAAAACATGATCCCTTCGTTATTAAATTATCTGACAATCACAGTTATTTTTTATTTTATTTAACTTAGTTTAATAAAATAATTTTAGGTTATAGCCTTTATATGCTACTGTCAACTTGTATTTACTGAGAACTATCGTTAGATTGGGTCACAATTTTTTGATCTAGTGATCTGGTGATGCGGAACATGCTAACTTGTGACCCAGAACCCATATTGACCCGGTGACCCGAACTGACACGGGCTGGTCCAGTGATCCAAACTGATCCGGGCTTATCCGGTGACCCGAACTGTTCCGTTTACCCGAAGCGCCCCCATAAATTAATCCGATTTAGCGACCCAAAATAATAAGGTGGTTTAAACCGATCTAACGATCTAAACTGTTTCGAAAACGCAAATTGAATAGAAAACTTGCGGCAAGAGAGTAATTTCTGTGGATAATCTACATTGCCAAAATGTGTATGTATGTACTACGCTTTTGATTTAAAATTTAGAAAAAGCAGAAATTAAATCGACACCTGTTTAATATTATGCTTAGTGTTTAGATAATGACAGTAATAATTTATAGTACCTTCAATGATGGAATGTAAAATGAAGTTATTATTTAGATGTACTAGAACTTGTAATTTGAGACATCCTGTAGATACGTACTAGAAGTACATCCCTTACAAAAAATAAAACATGATATTGCAACTGAAGATTATTATGTATAGTATGAAATTAAAGGCAAAAATTAGCAGCAGTTCCTATTAAGAGATGTACACTAAACGGTTCTGTCTTGCGTGCCTGTTTATTGTTGAGATTGGTCAAACAATTTTATAATATATTTTATTTTTGCTTTTGTATGTTTTTATTTGTATACAGTTTCGTTAATGTATTGGGATTTAAGCATATGAGCATCGGAATCACGGGGTCAAAAACTGCTCACCGGGTTAAAACACCGGGTCGAAACTGGGCCACCTATTTGACCACGGCATCCGTCAAAAAAAGTGATCCGAAATGACACGGTGACACAGTCCAACTCTGCTCGTAGCTCTTCATAGTTGTTCTGATAATTTTGAAATATATGGTAATGGTGTAAGTATATTTTTGTAAGTTTTGCAGCTATCATTTTGAGGCGACTCGTGGCGTAGTTGGTATGCGTGTGATTGTTATGTTCAAGGTTCTGGGTTCGAGTCACAACACGGTCTGTTTGGAGAGTGTTAGGCGAGCATTTTTCACAAAAATACGCCTTTGTTTGAATGAGAGGTAAAATGTGTGAGTGTTTTCGCGCATGTTGAAGATCCCTGCCTTGCTTGGAATAGCAAGGGTTTGGAAAAATTCAAAATTTTTAGGTAGAAGGGCTCGCTGCTTGGCTGATGTGGTACCTTCGGGTGGAGCATTGGAAAATCAAATGTAGTGCTATTATTTTGAAGAGGTGGCTGCGTGGCTCAGTTGGTATGCGCGCGACTACTAAGCCCAAGGTTCCAGGTTTGAATCCTGACACGGTTCGCTTCAGAGATGTTAGGCGAGCATTTCTCACAAAAATACGCCCTCGTTCGGATGTAATTCTCGTGTGTGGGTGTTGTCACGCACGTTAAAGATCCCTACCTTGCTTGGAACAGTAAGGGTTCAGCTAAATTCAAAATTTCCAGTTAAATAAAATCGCTTCCATGTCAATGTAGTACCTTCGGGTGGAGCATTGGAAAAATCAAATGCAGTGGTATTATTATGAGGATTGTAATTAGTATAATATTTATGGATTTTGTTTTTAAATACGTTATTTATAAGTTTTAGAGGATGATTGTTAAGTTGTAGTGTATATAGATAGTTTTTTTTCTAAATTCCGTGTCAGAGAGTTCTATGTTTCTAATCCGTAAGTCCTATGATTACTGATATCTTTTGACACTTGTATGCTGTGAACGATAATTTAGGTATCGTTCCAACTAGTTTGCTTTTGTATACCTTTCTGTTTAAATTGTATTATTTTTACGACGGAGTGTAATACCTAAGAAATTGAATTTATTTTTCTGTTTAATTCTATAGTAAACTGAAGATGTTTATGAAAATTTTTAAAGAAATTTAGCTTATAATTGAATTTTCTTTAGGTGTAAGACAAATACAATCAACAACAAATCGATAGAAAAATGGCATTTTAACATCTATTTTTTTATTGTTTTTTCTCCTAATTGTTTCATTACTAATTGAGCTATTACACTTAACAGTGACATAACCATTACACAACCGTGTTAATTTGTCTGTATGTATTGTTTTTAAATGTATAATAGGTTGAATTGAGAATAATTACCACTGCTTTAATTATTTCTGTCATTGATATTTTAATGTGCATTTTAATTTCATTTTATTTTTGCTCCACCTGAAGGTACTACTTTAGCCAGGAAGCGGGTTTTTTTTTTTACTTGGAGATTTTGAATTTTGCAGAACACTTACTATTCCAAACCAGATAGGGATCCTTAACGTGCGTTTTTAAAACCCCTACATTTGATTTTCCAATGCTCCACCTGAAGATACTGCATTGGCCAGGAAATGAATTTTCTTTACTTAGAAATTTTGTATTTTGCCGAACCTTTGCTATCCATTTAACGTGCGTGACAACACTCACACACGGGTACATTATACCTCTCATCCGAACGAGGGCGTAAAATGCTCGTCTAACATTTTTCAAGCAGTTCGTGGCGGTATTCGAACTCGGGACCTTGGACCCAGCAGTCATACGCGAACCTGTCTGTTACATGGAGCCACTCGTATCCTTCTCCGTGTAAATTATAAACATCCTGTCCTTCCTGTTCTAATGTTGTAAGTAAGTAGTTTGTTAAACTTTGACCTGTCATGTGGTTTATGAGACAAAAGGTTACAAATTGTGCTCTAACATTAATTTCACTTTTACGTGAATGTAAATCCAAAAAGCCTAACACAAACAGAAATTTGTTCTTCGTGGCCGGTATCAGGAATACAGTCCAGTATGATAGAAAAATATTTAGCGTCTTTAACTTTATCTGAAATATTAGTTGTCTCACGAAGTGCCAGGTTATGTTGTACAAGAAACTGAATAACATAAAAAATGTTTTCAATAACGGCACTCCAATATATAGTTTCAGAGAGGTGAAATCGATAGTTTTACATAATTTTAATCGATTTAAAAATAGAGCAATTTCCTTAAATTTTCAAAATGTAATTTACTTCTCGTGTAAATTTAAATGCTCACCTGAATGTTTCCAGTCTCTAAAACCGTTTTTGGAACAACGAAATATTTTGCAACAGAAGCAAGATATCAATTTTTTGCCTTAGGATACATTAGCCATTCTCTTTTAATTTTTTTCACTATTCGACAGTATCCGTGTAAAATATGTGAGGAAACTTAGGTCGTAACTTATCTTTAGGATGGTTACGAAAACTTGCGTTTTGATAATGAAGAGAACCTTTTTCTATTGTCTCCCGATCTTCTTAAGGAAACTGTTTTCGGCTATAAACCCGGATCGTTGGGCAATTACTTTGTTCACTTGTTCAAAAGTGTCTTCTTTAAGAATATCGTGTGGAAATAGTTCCTCAACAGGCTGATATACTGACGAAAATACTTCCGCATCAATATGCTCTCGACTGCTAAGGCCTCTGGCTGATAAAGACGATTATAACTGATTAGATATGGAATCATCTTCTGTTAAGGGGTTTACAAAAAAAACTGAGATTTTAATTTTGTCTTTTCCAAATTTTCTTCTTGCTTACGTTTATTAAATAAATTATGCTAACCTGAAAATTTTGTCTTTTTTTCGTCTGCAGTCATCGGAATCATTATAAAATTTATTTGTTTGAATTCTCTTCAATGTTGACTTTCTTTATTAGAAACTAGAGTTATTTTTAATAGGCCAATTTGCAATGTTTCAAAAGCATGCGCGTTTCTTTATACAATTGTCTCAACTTTAAATTGTTAATATAGTATAAGTCTTTGTTGGTAATCTTCTACTCATAGAATGAGTAACAAATAAACCTACTATAAAACCTTACCGTATCCGGTAGGTAATGTATTTATTTAAATTAAAATAATTATATCACAGCACACTATTAACTACAATAACGACAATTACAAGAAAACGAATCGTTGGAATGCGCAATACACTTTGTCCTTTAAACACGTACGCAAAAATATGGAACGATTCTATTGGATCTGGGATCAATTCTGGAAAACCACCTATCGAAGTAAACAGAAGGTAATATAAAGTTAAACTTAGCTGGTCGACCATGAACACGTGGAGACTAGATCATCGCATTGCAATATATACGTTTACTCACTGCGCTTCAAAAATTATATTATTTTATTTAAGCATCGGCAAGCAATTCTGCTTCAATTGTCTAAACCAGTTAAATCTTCATGTTCTGTATATAATATTTATATATTTAATTATTATTTATTTCTAGCCGGGTGGCTGACTCGTGGCGCCCCGAACTCGGTTAGACTTGCACTTACGGATAGCACGGGCCTGGACACAGTTTTTTGGAAAAATAAAGGAAAAACTTATAATACCAAGAAATGTTTTCTACGTATTTTCTTGCTAATTAATCCTATAACCCAGAAATTTCATATAATTTTGAAAAAGAAATCACTTTTCCAAATTTAACTATAAACCAGCTTTATTTAGTTCAGATATTTGATTTAAACGTGCAAAATATTACTATAATTCTCACTGAAGATCAAAATATCATGTACATACTGGATGCAAAATCTCCTCAATTCTATTGCATATACAAGGACGGAATTAGTTTAGTTTGACGAATGTCTCCATCAACTGAAAAAGCTATAAACGTTTTTAACATCTCGCTCTTACAGAATTAACCAAAAATAGTTACGAAGAATCAATACCATTGCAGAGACTATATGCAATACCCGCCACCCACCCCTAACTAGAAATAGTGAATGATTCTGACACAAATCCCTTTTATAAGAATCTCTCCATCTTCTGGACTCTTTTCATCCTTGCCCAACGCCTAGCTCAAATCTAGATTTAGCTTCCCTTAACGCTTCTGAAACTTAAGTTTGGTGCCTCCCAATGTCTCACCCCTTCCAACATTTCTCAAACCTAGGTTCAGCACTTTGTAACGCCTCTCAGATTCCCCACTTCTCGTTTTCACCGCCGCCGTCATTCGACGCCACCGCCATCTGACGCTACCGCTATCGGTAACCATGAGTATTCATAGTTTTATGATAAAAAGTGATATTAATATACCTAAAAAAAGTACAACATTTAAAGCAATTTGTATCAAACCATATTGTTGCTAAGTAAGCACTCGCCATTTTTTTACAACTATTCTGTTATTATTATTATTTCTATTATTTCTTTTTTCTTCTCACTTTTATATAAAGTGGTATTTGGTTATGAGATGAAGTGTGCTGCTTGAGTCGAGGAATGATCAAACTGGCATGCCGATCAAACTACATTGCATGTTGAGACTGACAGATTTTTGTATGGTTGTGTTGTTGGTTTGGTGTGGCCAGGTTGATTTAGATACGTGTCGAAAGTGTATGGAATGATGCTAGTATTTGAAATGATAAATTGTATGGTAACTATTTTTTTCTGTTTTCATAATCTGTACATTTCTGTGACTAATTCTGTACAGTTCTCTATTTTTGATTGTATTTTTGTTTTGATGTTGGAGTCATTGGGTATATATATATATATATATATATATATATATATGAGATTTCTTCTTTTTTGTTTTGGAAGAGGCTATCATGCGTATTGCATGTTATTGTTTTATCAATCCGGCTTTCTACGTCTCAATATAATTTGTATTCTCTAGTGTCTACGATCGTGTTGGAATGTATTTATAATATGATGTTTTATCCGTGGTGAGTTTATATGCGTTTCGTGCGGTTATTATCTGGTCTTGTATTGCGAGAAGAAATCCTTCCGTCTCCGGAAAAAGATTTCCAACCTGAGCAATTTATAAAAGCGTTTTTTGATACGTAATTTGCTGTATGTGGTACCTGTGCTTACTGTGTTGTTGTTTTATTGTTCCGGTGTTAATTTTTTTTCTATATTTTATGTCGGGGAAAATGTATCTGCTGCGTTGTTGGTTATTGGTCAGATCAAGAGGCGTATAGTTTTTGTCTGATTTACAAGCTGCTTGGTGAAGGGAGGTTTGTTCGTTGTAGTGGAGTTTCCGAATTTGTTGAATCTGTTTTATGTATAGTACGTGGATATATATCATGCCTGTTTCTCCTTCTTTTCCGTTTATTGTACCTCTTTCTTTACAGGAGTTAGGATGGAGTGTTCTGTGTCTAGTGAGCTTGAATCAGGTGAGTATGTGGATATATTTTAGGTCTATTTGGGTCTATTTAATTATGTCAAAGGAGTATGTGAGTAATGGGACTGCAAATAAGTTAATGGCTTTGAAGGCGGTCCGGGAGTGTAGAGGAGTTTTTAGTATGGCTAATAATATTTGTTTGTATTATTAGTTTAATTTTGTTTTGATGTTTGAATGGTTCATCCTGGTATTTTGTTGGAAACCAGGGTATTTATGTTTCGTCATCTGTCATGTTGTCTAATATTGCATTGTTTATGGTTTCCCTGTTTTCGCTGTCTTTCCATTTGCCTTTTTCTATATGCAATACTCTGCATTTGCCGATGCTAAATTCCATTGTTGTCAATGTTTCTGTTATCTTGAGTTGCCATTCAGCAGTGTTAGTATTGATGCATAGATTTCTATATCGTCGATATAACGTAAAAGGTTAATTTTATGCTGTGTAGTTTTATGATGATTTACGTTAAAACTGTATTTGGAGTCATTGAGTGTGTTTGAAAGTGGGTTTAAACACATACAGAATTATAATGCGTTTGGCGCCTCACCTTGAAAAGTACCTCCCCTGATGTGAAGTTCATTGGTTTGTAAGCTTTCTGAATTTGAGGTTATGGTAATTTTTGTTTTCCAGGTTTTCATTATTTCTGTTAGAAACTGCTTGATTTTTATGTCTATTTTGTAAATGCCTAACGCTTTTATTAACCAGCTGTGTGATATGGAGTCGAAAGTTTTTATAGTCTATGTAGGATATGTTAAGTTTCTGTGTTCTCTTTCTGCCTGTTTTAGCGTGATTGTATCTATTATTAATTACTTTTTAGATCCTTGACTGATTTTTTTTGCAGGCTTTTTATTCTTTTGTGAGTATGTTATGTTGTGTTAGGTGCGTGTCTATTTTTTTTTTTACATATGGTCTTAGTTATTATTCAATATTGTGCGGCGAGGCATGTAATTGGTCTATAGTTGGATGGATTCTTTGTATCTGCGTTTTGCGGTTTAACATATGTGTTACCGTGTGCTAGGAATTTTGGGAACGTGTTTCGGTGGAGGATGATTTTGTTTATTTCCCTTGTGAGTGTGTTGTGTGTGGATGTGAATTGTTTGTACCAAAAACGTTGCATTGTATCTGTCCTGGGCATCTCCAGTTTTGTTTACGACTGATGGTGCCTGAGAGTTCTTCTCTTGTAATATGATGATCTCTTTGCGTTTGTATGTTGCTGTGTTTTTCTGTTTCTGTTTTGATCTATTTATTATTGTTGTTGTGTTGTAGGGAAGTTGACCATATGTTTGTCCAGTAGTCTGTTAGTTCTTGTTTCGAGAGTATTTCTGTTTCATTCTTTCTTTCTTGTGATTTTATTGTTTTGTAAAACTGTTTCTTGTTTTTTTTGTAGGTTATGTTCGCATCTTTCCTTTCATTGGACTGTTAATATCTGCATAGTCGGTTGACATATGCAGCAAGTTTTTGTTTCATAGTATCGAGAGTTTCTGTTCTGTTTGTGTTGTATTATTTTTTACTATTTTTGTTATGTGTCTTTCTATAGCCATTTATGTATCGGGTCGTATGTCTTATATCTCTTTGTAGATTTTTTATATTATTATCTATTTTGATTTGCCAGTTTGGTATATATTTTCTTCTTGTCTTCTTTGTGTGCTGTTGAATTCGTGCGTTAGATAATTAAGGATTGCTATGTTCATTTTGTTGATAATTTGAGTTTGAGGGTATTAGGTTTGAAGATAAGTTTTGGATGTGGTTTCTTAGATTTGGATTTACTTCTAGCAAATACGTTAGTTTCGTTTCCATATCCTAATTGAAGGTTTCTTCTAGTTGTAGGTTTATATACATTGTTGGGAGTTTGGGTAGTTCAGGTGGTTGGATTATTGAAAGTTGTTTATTAGGTCTGTCGTGTGTTCAGGTGTGGGTTGTGAGTGCGCGTGCATTTACATTCTCTGTTATTTCT
Source organism: Platerodrilus igneus (assembly GCA_036346225.1). Taxonomy (NCBI): domain Eukaryota; kingdom Metazoa; phylum Arthropoda; class Insecta; order Coleoptera; family Lycidae; genus Platerodrilus; species Platerodrilus igneus. The sequence continues at coordinate 5,931,022 of JARFIW010000780.1, read as the reverse complement.
TCTCTGATAGTTTCTATATTTATGTCTTTTGTGTTTTCATTTTCAATATGGAGTTCTTGGGCTACTTATTTTTTTTATTGGTTCTAGTTCTATAGCAATGAGTTTGTTGCTTTTTAGGACTAATTCTTTTCTGATCTGTTAGGCGTTGTTCTGTTACAACTTACGATAGTTGTGCGCGTTTTTTGAAGAAGAGTGCGTGTAGTTCGAATCTCTATTTTGTAGATGTGGTTTTGTGGCTTTGTAGTAGCAACGTATGAGAGTCCGGTTTATTTAATCATTCCATGTCATCCGTTGTGGTTGGTAGAAATCCAAGTAAATTACGTTGAGCTGGTGTAGTTGATGGTGGTTAAATGTCTTCTTTTCCTACTTCGTTCTGGGTGTTTGTGCGGCGTGAACGTCGCTTTTTTTTATTTAATATAGGCAAAATCACCGTATTCCCACGAGTACCTGGGAAAATATTCAGTCGACCAACGTATAGTCCCGCAGTACGCTTGTAAGACTATGCTTAAACAGGGTGTCGCCTTTTCTCTGAGTTCCACAGTTAAGATACATATTTCTTGTGTATCATTCGTCCGTTCGAAATGTGTGTCACACTTGGGAATTGGGGAAGATTGTTTACCGGACCTTACCGGTCTCCTATTAGTCGTCGTTTATTACAGGCAGGAGCTACCCCTACATTTGATTTTTCAATGTTCCACCCGAAGGTACTACATTGGCCAGGAAGAGAGTTTTCTTTATCTGGAAATTTTGAATGTTGCCGAACCTAGGACTCTTTAATGTGTGTGACAACACTTACCACACACACGGGACCTTCATTTTACCTTTCATCCGAAAGAGGGCTTATTTTTGTGAAAAATGATTGCTTAACATTTTTCAAGCGGAACGTGTCGAGATTCAACCCCGGAACCCTGCGCTCAGCATTTACAGGAATACCATGTGAGCCACGGAGCCGCCTTGTTAGGTTTGACACTACATTTGGTTTTCCAATGCCTCACCCGATGATACTACATTGGGCAGGAAGC